>JAKCPI010003491.1:0-18264 GCA_023213315.1 Euborellia annulipes
TCTTTAGATATGTTAGTGTAGTTTTTTATTTGATCCCATTTTTCTATTATTATCCCTCTTACTAATCCTATTGGTATTTGCGGAAATAAATTTATTATGTCCAGATTTAACATTGTTTGATCATTGTTGACTCTGACATTTTTCAATCTATCAATTGCTTCAAACGAGTTCTTAATCCTATGTTGATAATTTACCAGATTTTTTAATATTTGTTGTAGATATTTACTTAATGATTGATTAGGGGTTGAGCTAGATGTTATAATTGGCCTTAAGCTTTTATTGGGTTTATGTATTTTACATGTAAAATACATGTACCCTGGTTTAGTATTTTTAGATTTTAATTTCATAGATTCCCTTTTTGATATCATTTCACTATCCTCTAATACAGATACAAAATTATTTATGTTTTTTTCTATATTTTTTATCGGGTCTTTGGGTTTATTAACAACCTGATATTTTTTTGTGTCACTAATAATTGATTGAACCTTTTCTTCATATGTATGCAATTGATGAAGGACAATTTTATTACTCTTGTCAGAATCAATAAATATTATTTGTTCCCTATGGTCTTTTTTAAATTTAATTGTATTTTTTATATCATCTTGTATTATATTCTGTAATTTTGATGGTTTTTTGTTAGTCATATGACCATTGATAGCGTTAACAATCTTACTTCTAGTTATATTTTTAGTTTTTACATTTTTAATTTTTTCTACTAGGAGTTCAACTTCTGATAAAACCGTTAAAATGTTTCTTTCTTTGTTATTTATATATGAAAATTTTGGGCCTAACACTAAACCTCTTTTTACAGTGTCCGGTATGTTTATATCAGTTAAATTTTCAATATATTGATCAGAATTATTTATAATATTATAATATTCATTAACTATATTATTTTTTAGTCTTTTGAATTTGTTATTATACATATACTTCCTACTTTTGAATGTGTTTTCATATGTTTTTTTAAATTGTTTATTAAAAATAAAAAACTGTCTTTCTGTTATCTGTAATTCTAATTGTGATAAGTGCCCTGTTAAGTTGACATTTGTACGATTTTTTAACATAAATGTGTTTCTTAATTCTAAATTTAAAACTTTCTTCTTAAATATATCATTATAAGATTCAAAGGTGTTTATATTGTTTATCGAATAATTATTGGTATTTACTGTTCCCGTTTTAACCATATTTTCAATATACTTTGGAAATACATTGTATTGAATGCATTTTTTTAGAAATTGGATCTTAGTATCAAGGTTGGCAAGTCTATTGTATGTGTGGTGAATGTCTTTTACCAGTTGTTGAGTTTTTTGCTGAATATATTCCATGTTCGTTGGAGATCCCTGCACTTACGTTAATTGAAGATTCTGGGACGGAGGTTCCTTCTATAAATTGAAGAGAGCCGCAGTGACACCGTCTCTACTGTTTTCCGGTAGGTTTTTTTATTGAAACAATTTTTAAATTTTTCAATTTTTTATTAATGCTGGAGGCTTACTGGTTTGCAAACATCAGTTTCGATATAATATCATCGTCAGAGCCTATAATCAATTTGTTACATTAGATATTTATATTCAACATCCATCTTGTTCATATTATTTTAGCCACCATTAAGATTATATATATACATATATATTTGACTTACATCTATACTTTACATTTCATTACAGTATATTATTCAAATTAAAAACAACATTTACCTCAAGACATTATCAGAATCCCATATTCCTATGATTAATATCATTTTCTTTGAATTTCCAAGATGTTGGCCAATATTTAAAACACTTTTAACAAAAATATTTGTGTGTTATTAGGATATATTCCAACTGTAAGAAAATAAATTATTTTTACATTTACGAATTACATTCATTTATATAACAAAAACATCTTCTAATCATTACCTTATTCAATAATTCTTTATTATTTATTAATAACAGGTTTTTTGTTTTTCTCAACTGATACCTTACACATACATTTACGATTTGAGAGGTTAGATTTGTTTTACAATTTGTCAATTTTTATATTACACTAACTCCACCTAGTGATTATTTTATAAGTTATTTCTTTTTGGTGGTCTATTTAATTATTGATTTTCATATTCAAAATATACTTTTTTATCATAACTCCTTTTTTTAAAAAAACATTTTTAAAGAACATTTTTTTATATATGTAATACATTGTTTTTTCAAAGATATACATTTTTTAAAAAATATTTACAGTTATTATTGTAATTTCTTTAATATTAACATTATTATATTTTTTACAGAATTTTTTAGTGTTATTTGTAATTTTTAAACATTAACATTATTAAAAATTTTTTTTATTATATAAATGTTTCTTTGTTTTTTCAATCAATCCCCCATACACAAGTTGTGATCTCTCTTTATCGACTCTAAAATTTATTGTTTCATTATCATACAAATTCACATAAAAAGATTCCAAAAATAATCTTTTTGTTAAATTACTTTCATGTTTGAGTATGGTTGTATTTTCAAAATCAAACATATGATTTTCATCAAACGAGTGCAAACTCAATGCTGTGTTTACTCCTCTTTTTACCACAGAATTATAATGTTCTTTAATTCTTATTTTTAATTGTCTACTCGTTTGTCCGATATAGATGGTATTTTTATTTTCTTTTTTACAAGATTCACAACTTATACTATATATAACATTATCATTTTCCATTAGAGGTAAGGGGGGTTTTATTATTAATCAACATATTTAACGGTTTATTCACTTTGTATACTACATTTATATTTATATTTGCCAAGTATCTTCTTATGATATTTGACAATCTTGGAATGAAAGTGACAGACCCATCTACTATAATTTTTTCTTTTTGTTGAGTATTACCATTCATTTTTCTTTTTACTTCCTTTATTATTTGTTCTACATAGTCATATGGATAGCTATTTCCTATATACTTTTCTCTTATTCTATTGATATTTTCTTGGACGTATTCATGACTACAAATATTCATAATTCTATAGATGTCATTACTTATTAGGTTTTTCTTCATATGATCAGGATGGGAGGAAAAATAGTTGATTGTCCTTTGTGATTTTTCTGGTTTTACATATATATTAGTTTTTAAATTTCCCAATTCTTGTTTTATTATTTTTATATCTAAGAAGGTAATACTATTTTCTGTTTCTATTTCAGATGTATATTTTATATTCTCATCAAAATTATTTAGTTCTATTAACATATTTTCTACTTTACTTTTTTCAATAATGCAAAAACTGTCATCCACATAGTACATAATTATAGTTGGTTGATATTTTTCAATTATATTTTTATGTATGTGATCTACAAGTAAATCTGCTAAGAAAATATTAAGAAAATATCTACAACAAATATTAAAAAATCTGGTAAATTATCAACATAGGATTAAGAACTCGTTTGAAGCAATTGATAGATTGAAAAATGTCAGAGTCAACAATGATCAAACAATGTTAAATCTGGACATAATAAATTTATTTCCGCAAATACCAATAGGATTAGTAAGAAGGATAATAATAGAAAAATGGGATCAAATAAAAAACTACACTAACATATCTAAAGATAGATTCTTGGATGCCTTTGACCTGTGCTTAGAGACCAATATTTTTAAACTCAATGATAAATATTATAGACAAATGGAAGGTACTCCAATAGGGAACCCTATATCCTCAGTGTTAGCAGATTTACTTGTAGATCACATACATAAAAATATAATTGAAAAATATCAACCAACTATAATTATGTACTATGTGGATGACAGTTTTTGCATTATTGAAAAAAGTAAAGTAGAAAATATGTTAATAGAACTAAATAATTTTGATGAGAATATAAAATATACATCTGAAATAGAAACAGAAAATAGTATTACCTTCTTAGATATAAAAATAATAAAACAAGAATTGGGAAACTTAAAAACTAATATATATGTAAAACCAGAAAAATCACAAAGGACAATCAACTATTTTTCCTCCCATCCTGATCATATGAAGAAAAACCTAATAAGTAATGACATCTATAGAATTATGAATATTTGTAGTCATGAATACGTCCAAGAAAATATCAATAGAATAAGAGAAAAATATATAGGAAATAGCTATCCATATGACTATGTAGAACAAATAATAAAGGAAGTAAAAAGAAAAATGAATGGTAATACTCAACAAAAAGAAAAAATGATAGTAGATGGGTCTGTCACTTTCATTCCAAGATTGTCAAATATCATAAGAAGATACTTGGCAAATATAAATATAAATGTAGTATACAAAGTGAATAAACCGTTAAATATGTTGATTAATAATAAAACCCCCTTACCTCTAATGGAAAATGATAATGTTATATATAGTATAAGTTGTGAATCTTGTAAAAAAGAAAATAAAAATACCATCTATATCGGACAAACGAGTAGACAATTAAAAATAAGAATTAAAGAACATTATAATTCTGTGGTAAAAAGAGGAGTAAACACAGCATTGAGTTTGCACTCGTTTGATGAAAATCATATGTTTGATTTTGAAAATACAACCATACTCAAACATGAAAGTAATTTAACAAAAAGATTATTTTTTGGAATCTTTTTATGTGAATTTGTATGATAATGAAGCAATAAATTTTAGAGTAGATAAAGAGAGATCACAACTTGTGTATGGGGGATTGATTGAAAAAACAAAGAAACATTTATATAATAAAAAAATTTTTAATAATGTTAATGTTTAAAAATTACAAATAACACTAAAAAATTCTGTAAAAAATATAATAATGTTAATATTAAAGAAATTACACAAAAATATCTTAAAATATTTTTAAAAAAATTGCTCTTTGAAGGTTAAACAATGAGTTAGATCAGGGTGCAGCTTTGATTAGAGAATAAAAGACCACCAAAAAGATAGTAACTTATAAAATAATCACTAGGTGGAGTTAGTGTAAAATAAAAATTGACAATTTGTAATAGAAATCTAACCTCTCAAATCGTAAATGTATGTGTAAGGTATCAGTTGAAAAAAACAAAAAACCTGTTATTAATAAATAATAAAGAATTATTGAATAAGGTAATGATTAGAATGATAAGTTTTTGCTATATAAATGAATGTAATTCGTAAATATAAAAATAATTTATTTTCTTACAGTTGGAATATATCCTAAGAACACGCAAATATTTTTGTTAAAATTGTTTTAAATATAGGCCAACATCTTGGAAATTCAAAGAAAATGATATTAATCATAGGAATATGGGATTCTGATAATGGCTTGAGGTAAATGTTGTTTTTAATTTGAATAATATGTTGTAATGAAATGTGAAGTATAGATGTAAGTCAAATGTATATGTATATATATAATCTTAATGGTGGCTAAAATAATATGAACAAGATGGAGGTTGAATATAAATATCTAATGTAACAAATTGATTATAGGCTCTGACGATGATATTATATCGAAACTGATGTTTGCAAACCAGTAAGCCTCCAGCATTAATAAAAAATTGAAAAAATTAAAAATTGTTTCAATAAAAAAACCTACCGGAAACCAGTAGAGACGGTGTCACTGCGGCTCTCTTCAATTTATAGAACAAAACAATTTGAAAACTTTTAAGACTAATAGCAGACCCCCTGCGAGAAATTAACAATGAGGAAATTAAATTTGGACTGGACATGACAGACCTAAAGACGTATTTGGAAAACATACCACTGTGATAAAAAAAAATAAGGTGAATTTGTTTATAAAATGTAAAATCTTTCAAAGTAATCTCCCTCCGATAAAACTCACTTTTTCCAGTCCTCGAAACAGTCGGAAAAGCCTTCAAAACATTCTTCGATTCTGTTTTTATCTCCTCAATCGTGTCAAAACGGCGTCCCGGGCATTGGCCTTTTGAGTTTGCTAAATAGCCAGAAGTCACACGGAGCCAAATCAGGCGAATACGGTGGTTGCCGATCGAAATGAGTGGAGTTTTTGGCAAAAACCCAATGAATGGTGCATTATCGTGATGGAGGAACCGAGAGTTGTTCACCCATAATTCCGGCCGTTACAAATGAATAACTTCACGCAAACGACGCATACGCTTGGCAAATGTTAGACAGTCCTACCAACCTAGGAAAAAAAAATTACCTGCCTTCCTAATGCCCGGAAGTTTTAAATGACAATTTCACCTTACTTTTTGATCACAGTAAAAAAAAAATCTAAACAGAAGGCATTAACCTAAATGTCCTAAAATATTGGACATCTGCCATTTAGACTGACCAAACGGACCGCATATACGGCTGTATCAAAGAATAACCGGAATTATTTTTGAAGTTATACTTCTTTTGGCGCGTTTTAATGAGATTGATGAGAGTGAATTTATGAAAACGACATGATGAAGTTAGCCCCAGAATTTGTGAAAACGACATGATGAAGTTATATTTGACAAAACGCGTTGTTATTTTATTGTTGTTATATTATTAATTAAATTTATTAATTAATAATTTAATAATATTTCGTGTTTGTGTTTAATTCCTATTTTCTCCCCCGCCCATTTCTAATGGCATTTCGTAGATATTTAGAGAGTTGTTTATTTCAAAAAATAACTTTGTACAATTTTTAACGTTTTTAATTAAAATGATAACATATATTAAATTTTAATTTCCGAATTGTGTTTTTTATTGTCGCAATTATATACGCAGATTGTTATTTAAGAGACTATCATCTGAGGATATATAGACATGGCAACTTTCAAACCATGTTGATCCACCGGTTCTCGTCTGATCACCGAAGTTAAGCAACATTGGGCATGGTCAGTACTTGGATGGGTGACCGCCTGGGAACACCATGTGAAGTTGTCTAATTTTTTTTTTTTTAATTTAAATCACAATAATTTTTAATCAAACGTTCATCCGATGTTTGTCATATTGATTTTTTTTCTTTTACAATTCCCAAATAATCGTAATTAGTATCTTCCAGAAGGGTGGAATTCTTAGATCCTCAAAGCGCGCCCCACCCTTTTATTTTAAATCCTAAATATTTAACAATTTTAACAACAAAAATGATATTATTTAGTTCAATTTTAAGAAAAGCCTTTTTTGAAGTTATACTACTTTTGGTGCGTTTTGATGAGATTGATGAGAGTGGAATTTGTGAAAATGACATGATGAAGATAGCCCCAGAATTTGTGAAAATGACATGATGAAGATAGTCCCAGAATTTCTGAAAACGATATGATGAAGTTATATTTGACAAAACGTGTTGTTATTTTTAAATCCAAATAAATTATTAATTAATAATTTAATAATATTTTTTTTATCTAAATGGACCAAAATGCATTTTGTTTAAAAAATAAAATAGAACACTCTAGCGCTCTTTGTTTGAAAATAAAATAAAAAGAACGAATGGAAGACCAAAAGAATCATGAACAAAGAGCTAATATCGAAAGTAAAAGAACTTTAATATTTATCTTCGATCATTACAGCATTTTTATTATTTTGAATTTTTTTCATACTCCAAGAAGTATAACTACATAACTACACACACCACTTTTTTTTTTACTAGAAAATTCTCTTACTTTTATTCTAATTCTATTTCAGACCTTCAAAGTAATCTCCCTAGGACAAAATACAATGATTCCAGCGTTTAGTCAACTCCCTGAAGTCCCTTTTTGATAGTCTGTTGAGTACACCCGAAATTTTGTTGTTAAGCTCTGGATTACGTTGTAGATAAGCAACGTACTCTTACTGCGAATTACTAATGAGAAGTATTGAAAGTATTGAAGAGGCCATTAAGAAGGGAAATTGCAACAAAAAGACCACATCTTGCTCAAATGGGATCCTTCCCCAGGATAATGCCAGGTAATCTAAAGGAAAAACCCGCAGAGAGCAGCACTAGATGATAAAAATTTCTAAAAAAAATATTACTTTTACTCTAAATATAAAATTCTAATTAACGGATTATGTTAGAAGCATGAAACATTTTTTAAAAGATTCTTTGAAACAATACCGAGTGCACTCTTTTGTGATATTTTGAAAAAGGCTTTTAGTTTTTTTTTAATCAGACTAAAAAAAAAAATAAAAAATTGACCCAATTTTTCAAACTTAATTTATTTAAAAACTAAAAGCTTTTTTCAAAATATCACAAAAGAGTGCACTCGGTATTGTTTCAAAGAATCTTTTAAAAAAATTTCATGCTTCTAGCATAATCCGTTAATTAGAATTTTATATTTAGAGAAAACAACAATAAAGACTTTCAAACCCTAGATATTTTATTAAAACGTTAAAATAGAGGAAAGTTTGATTTGATTGATTGATTAGTTTTTGGGGTTCTCTTTCTCCCTTTTTGATTGATTTTTTTGTGTTCCCGTTCTAGGAATGGTTTTATTTGGGTTTGTTTTTCCTTTTTCTTTTCTCCCTTCGGCCCTGGGGGGCGGGGATTGGGGGGGGTGTGTCTTTTTTTGGGGGGGGTGTTTTTGGTTTTGGGGGGGGGGGGGGTTTCCCCCAGAGGAAAGTTTATTTGAAATAAAAGATAGAACTCATTCTTATCTACGAAATAGAATTAAAAATATATGAAAAATATGAATTTAATTTTTCATATTTTTTTGAGAGACTCAGCTTTAAGAGCAAACGGTTTTTTTTTTTTAATAAGCAAAACCGATGGAGAGGGAGGTCAGAGGCTAATAAGTAGAAAAAACAAATGTAACAGCAAATGTATACATTTAATTTTAAAAGAATAAATAAATTACATTATTATTATTACAAAATAATTGATTTAGTAACCTTAAATATAGTAAATAAATAGATTTCATTGTGTTTAAATGCGTTTTCCTCAAAATCCCGTTTTTCTTCCCGTTCTCTTATTTCAATTAAAATTCGCCTATTTTACATAACTAAATTGACTTCATCATTTCCTGTTGAAGTCATTCGATTATATTGACAAGACATTTTTTCTTTCATATCCTCTCTAGGGACATTTTTGGTTTCTGGTATACAAAAGAAAATAAAAATAAATCCACAAATTAAAAATACAGAATATAAAACCGAAAAAATTAAATTTTCATGTATAACCAAATGAATTATTATACAAAATAAATTTACAAAGATATGCACAAATAAACATAACATTGCACCTGTTCTTCTGATAGGATATGGAAATATTTCTGTCAGAATTATAAAAGGAATTACTTCGAAACCAAAAGAATCCATAAAAGTATAAATTAATGTTAAAGCAAATGGAAAATGTGGTTGTAATTGACTATGTACTAGAGAGTTATAAATACTAAGGGTAACAAGAATAACTGTATTGGTCCCAATTGAGATGAGCAAAAAACGTCTTCGGCCAACGTAATTCAATAAAAAGAAAAAGGCGAGAAGACCACATAATTGTTCGCAACCTAGAAATAAAAAAAATCATTATTAGAAACCTCATAATTGAATCACGATTCTTCGCTGCAAGGGAACATAATGAAGTCAGAGTGGAGTTAGAAAGCTCTATATTCCGACTCTGGGATTGATCAACGAATCTAGTAAGAGACGGAACCTCCCATTCTCCCTACTTTCGACTACTACCCCCTTCAGCTTCGATAATACATCATTAATAGGAGCCGGAATGTGGGTACATTGAGTGCTATTCACTGCTTCTTTTGTAGCCCTATCCGCAACTTCATTACCAAGGCAGCCAATATGGCCTTTCTCCTTTTCCTGACACAATTCCAACTCCTTTTTAATAGAGAGAATAAGCGTGAGTAGAGGCAGTGTCACTCCTACCACCCAAAGCAGTGTTGGAAGTTGCTTTCTCGAGTGTTGTAGGTTGCCTCCTCTCAGGGATTTTTTGGGATTTGAATAATAAAGGTAGAGATTTGAAATATATGTTTATTGTAAAAATTGATTACACCAGGTCCGACACTTGTGAGATGGAGAGAGAGAGAATATCCCTTCCGGGAGTGGGAGATGGCCTTTTATGCCATTTTTCCAGACCCCAGAGGAACTATACGGAGAGGCTAATATTGTGGGGATTATGAAGAGCAGGCGTCTACAATGGCTTGGTCACGTGGCGCGCATGGACAACTCGCGTTAGCCAAGAGTGGCATTCGACTTCAAACCAGTGGGGAGAAGATCTCTGGGACGACCGAGGATGAGATGGATGGATGGAGTCAGGAACGATCTGGCTGCGATCGGAGAATGGGAAAACTGGAAAGATAAAACAAAGGATCGTTCCCTCTGGAGGCAGATTTGTTCATCATCGCGCGGTCCTTTGGGCCTATTCGCGTAAAGTAAAGTAAGTAAGTAAGTAATCCCCCAGTCCCAGGAGAAAAGACACACGTGTAACGATTCCAATTGCAAAATTTGCGCTTTTCTGTGAGAATCCTTGTCCAGTGTAGACGATAAATTTGCATTTTCTATGGGGATCTTTACAAGTGTGTCTTGTTCTAGAGATACATTAAATTTTGCCATCGAATGTATTTAAATCAAATTTTGTATCTCTCTCTCTCCCTTTTCTTTTGGTTTCACAACAACAGTTATAAGTCCCAGCAATTCAGAAAGGATAGGGCAGTCCTTTCAAGATTAGCATACCTGATGACCTCTAGGACAGCGGTTGCCTCGGCTGAATAAATGCTACTAACGGACGGTCGAGAGAACATTTTGACCATGTTTTCTTGTGGATCATAAAAAAGCCGTTCTGGGATTGGAGAGGCCTAATTAGTTTCTTGAATTGCCAAATTTATTCATTTAATCATCAAATTTGATCATAATTTTGTCGCCAAGTGTTTTCTTATCTTTCCATCATATAAGGTGTATAGTCCTTGCCGAGGTATATTCTATTCCTTTTATCCCTCTCCTCTTAATAACAAATCTCTTGCCTTTTATGTTCGCAAAGGTAGCAATAATAATGTCCCGTCTCTGTGCGCTGTCTATTTATCCTTGTGCTACTTGTGAGTTATTTTTTTCAAGAGTTGTAGTATCTTTTCCTGAGTTTCGTTCTCGCCTTCCTCCTCACTCACTTCTCTGACAAATATGTTTTTCATTCTTTCAAATCTCTCCCTTGCCTTCCATCTGTTCTCCATTTTCCTCACCTTTTAAGGGTGTCTATTTCACTCTTCATTTGACTCTGGACCGCAAAATAACCCTTCACTTCATTTTCTAAGCTTCCCATTCTGCTGCTCATATCATGAATTCTCCCGTCCTATTTCCATTAACTCTCTAATACCCGTATTCATAGTCGTTCCTTGAGGAAGAAGGAATCCTTATATCTATACATTTATAAAGGCATAAGGATTCCTTGTTCCTCAAGCAATGACTATGAATACGGGTATAGAAATTCCTTGAAATGGGTCCTCATCTCCTTCAAATCGGACCTAGATATCTTTTTCCTCGGCTCGGGATCTTCCCGCCTTGGATCGGGTGTACTGGTGAAGGGGCTTTTCTTATTTTTTAAGGTTTGCTGTTGCATGCTTTGTGGTTTTTTCTGCCACCATAAATATCAAAATTTTTTTCCTCAAGTGGTGTTGCTGAAGTTGGTTTATTAAAGAGAAAAAAACGCTATATTTTCAGCAATTGTTTTTTATTCGTTAGCAAGGCAATATTTCCAGATATTTCGGAGACCTATCGGCACTCCTTCCTCAGTGGATTTCACCTCAATTCACCACATTACGGCCCTTATAAATAAAACGCTTGGAAGCGACATGTTATTTGATCAGCAATTATTAATCATTTGATGAATATCAAAATATACCGAAGAAATAAAATTTTCCTCTTTATTATTATATTTTGATCACAAAGTATAAATAGGGAGTAGAAAAATTTCAAAATTTAAAGTGCATATGAATAAAGTTATTCTGATTTCGATTTCCAATTGAGATCATAATAGTAACACGAATCGTCTGAATCTTGGTATTATATAATCCGACCTAGACTGTGATCCTTGAAATTGTTGACTGACAATTAATAAAAATGTTCTCAAAGGATTTCCCATAAAAATAATTTATTTTTTAGAACCCCTTAGATCATTATAATAACACACTGATAAATAGATGTAAATACAATATTTGCCACATATAAGAATAAAAGCTTTTTGTTATCACTATACAGATACTTATTTACAAGTTGTTTACCTGTTAGAATATGTAGAGTTAGATCGTGTAATTCGGAGTCAACAAAATTAAACTGCAAATAGAATGCATGTTCTTGGTATGCATAATCAATAAAATGCACTCCAGATAGATTATAAAATGTGAAGAATAATAAAGCAATTGTTAGAATTTTGCCACATTGTCTGAAATAAAAATTAATGAATTAAAAATCACACAAAAATTGGTAAATTCGAGAATAGGTGCACTAATAGTTGAAGATTGAGATTCGAGTTTGATAATTAAGTGTAAACACAAACTGTATATGCTTTGCTCTAAGGTGATTGTATTCTTTGGAAGGAGTAGGCCAGGCCCTCAAATTAGGACATCATATAAAAGGAAGAGAAAAGGATTAGTTCATTAATGGACGCAAAAGAAGAAATTAAGGAAATGATGTACAGTAACTTCATGAAGTACCTGTTGGTTTGAGTTGTGTGTCTATGTCTCAAAGGGGCTTACTGGTAGAAAACTTACACTTTTTTTCTTATAACATCCCATAGACTCAATTGTTCTTTATTTTCTTCGGCATCCAAATAATTGCTCATTGCCGTTAATTCTTCTTCAATGTTATCAGAATTCCTTAATGTTTTCAAAACTTCTTTAGCCTTAGAACTATTTTCTTTTGCTAGTAGCCAAATTGGAGATTCCGGTAGAAGCATGTTCATTATCGAAATTGCTATTGATAGGCTTAATATTATTCCATGTACAATTGAAGAATTTGTTTCAAAAGCAAATCCACTCATCCAACAGCCAAGATACAATCCAATATAATTAAGACATATAATATGTGCTCGATGTTTTGTTTCCACAATTTCTTCAATATACAAAGGCAGAAGTATAATTAAAAATAGGCTTATACCTAAAAGTATTTGTGCACTTACAAATCCTCCAACCTGAAACAAGCGAGAATATTAGCTATTAATTTGCATTGGAGTTGATAAGGTGTGCTTTTTTTTATGAGTTACTCCCAAAAGTAGATGATTCAAAAATAACAGTGTCTCAGGTCGGGAAGAGGCAGCCAAAGGAGTTTTTCGGATATCAGCATCAAAACCCATATCTTCCTCTGGCTGCCACTTTCTGTCCTGAGTTAAACAAAAACCTCTTCTACTTCAAGTGATTTAATTTGCATGCAATGGCGTGTTTCCACACAGAATATTAAACCTCAATTGAAGCTTTTTTAGCCACCGATGATAAGCTTTTTGGTGATCTGTGGAAACACGCCTTAACGTTTATTCCATGTTATAGAGAAGCTTAAGTTTGTAAATTAATGTAAGAAGAAAAAATGTTGGAGATTATTTTATTTCTTTTATTGAATTCAAAAATAACATCCTAAAAACAGGATCAGGTCTATTTTCTAAAAACAGGCGTTAAAATTTAAAATAAACAAATTGGTGTTAAAAAGTAATGTAAGCGTTAAAAAAATGCTATTCAAAATCACTTCCTTGTCTCTGTACTCTGTAAGCAAAAATTTAAAGCCAAAGCGTTAACATTTAGAAAATAGTGTTAAAAATTAATGCCATGTCTAAGGGGTGCCTTTAATATTTTAACGTCGTATTTAAAATAAACATAGATGGCGTCCTTAACCTAAAAAGTAAGGTTATGATTAGAGACCGGATTTTAAGCAAAATGCTTATTGCTGAATTTTATAAGCAACCATTAGATATTTAATTTCTATACGAATTAGGAAAAACTAAGTGCATTGAGATTACATTTTTTATGCTTTTTTTGCTTTTTTTGAGTTTTCATGCTTTTTTTCCCTTTCGTGCTTATTTGAACTTATTTTACGAATATTTATAAATTTTTTTTTTTTTATTAAAAAAATTTTTTCCCATTCACACCCGCATACACCAGGGACGTATATAAAGGGGGGCGCCCCTCCCCAGAAAAAAAAATTTCCAAAAGTGTGAAAAAATATAGTCCTGTAAAAAAATTTTTTTCAGCAGGGTGAAAAATTTGGTTTCGCAAAAAAAATTTTTCGCAGGGCGGGGCGAAATAAATTTAGTTTCTTTAAAAAAAATTTGTATACGCCATTGGTATGAGTAAAAATTGCTTATTAGATGCTTTTTTCAACTTTTATGCTTATTTAACAACTTTTTATTCAAGTTTTTTATGCTTTTTTAAGCACTTTTTTTCCATTTTTTTATGCTTTTTTGTCCGGTCTCTAGTTATGATTTTGATAGCTTTGAAATAAAAGCAACATGTTAACGTCGCTGTTAAAACTTTGTTTAGAGAATAGCATTTTTTAACGCTGATTGTTTCTACATTACTTTTTAACATCCATTTCTTTATTTTAATTTTTAACGCCTGTTTTTAGAGAATAGACCTCTATAAGAGTTTTAGGATATAGGATATAATCTTCAACTTTTTTTCCTGATCGCATAACTAAAAAAAATATTCTTACAGTAAATGAACTGAACAGAAGAATAATCCAGTGTATCACTCTTAAAAAAGAAAGCGATACAATTAAAATTTTCGGACTCATATTTCTTGTAATCGTTCCTGTTATACACGTCGTTAAAAGTAACGTCAGTGATGGTACATATTCAAGTAAAAACATACCAATGGATTTCTCTGGAAGTGTTAAAGTAGGCATGAGGGTGTAGTCCCACCAAGAGAATCCCATGTCAAAACTGTTGAGAAACACTAAAAACAAATAAATAGAAACTGAATTTAATAAATCTACAACATATAACAATCGCTATTTATAAAATATTTGTTACTATAATATAAAAACATTCGATAAAGTTAAAAAAAAAAAATCTGGTGTGATTGGACGCACATCACAGAGCTTTCACATCTTACCTTTGGTAAGTGAATTATGTTCAGTGCTTGTCCCACCAGATTTTTTATGTCGACATATTTGAGTTAAATATTAGTCTCGATTCTTTTCGGACCTAACTAAGACTTAGAGGTATATATCTAACAAAGCTGTGAGTGTTATTCAAACATCCCATGGCCCCGGGAATCGAACCCAGGATCTCCAGCCTTTCGCTGCTGTCCATTGCACCAGGCCACCGGATCCTTGACCGGAAGTGAGTTTTATTGGTGCAGGTCGAAGGTCCGGTGGCCTGGTCCAATGGACAGCACGCCTATGCCCCGGAAAGGCTGGAGATCCTGGGTTCGGAAGTTTAGCCTCGCCAATAAATAACACTCACAGCTTTGTTAAAGACGTATTTTTTGTTTCCCCCTATAAATTAGAATTCAAGATGTAAATTTATAAACATGATATTTTGTTACCGTGGCAACCATTTCTCCCATCTTTCCTATGAAGTACAAGAGTAAAGTGTCCTTCAAAAGTTTTCAAGGGCAAAATGAGAATAAACATTTTAAAGAGCATGTAAAAAATAATTTATTTTTGAATTTTAATCAAAATTGTTGGAGCGAATTTTGAAAAAATCAAAAAAAAAAACTGAAAAAGTGCATCAGTAAAGTACTTGTACTCTTTGGCGGATTTTGTTCAAAAACTTCGTGTCACGTCCCAGAGGGGTGCCTAACTTGAATATAAAATTCCAACCTTCTAACTGCCCGCAGCCTTGGTGTAGGGGTTAGCGTGCTAACCTCGTATACCAAAAGTCGGTTTTTTTGGTTACCAAATGGCTTAAATAAGAATGCCTGGATCAATAACGGAGTAAAAGTAAAAGTCTTATATGGCCTGAGTTGCCGAAAAGACTGTGTGAATGTGAGTGTGAATGAGCAAAAAGTGTTTTTTATAAAAAAAAAAAAGCAAAAATGACCAGATGTATGCAAAAAATGTAAAAAATAATACTTACACAACAAAGTAGATAGAACAATTTTTTTAGGAACATGTAAACTTAAACACTTTGGCAGAGCCATTGTTACCTCGACGGTTGATGAATAAGTACTAAACAAAATTTGTATGGAAGCACAAATTGCGGTGATGCCGGCCGGCCGGCCGGGAAAAGACAAATTAGTTTCACCTTGGAGCGTCAGAATTATACTGAGAAATTAAAAATAAATAAATATTATGTTATATAATACATATAAACAATTTTTTTTTTTTTTATCAATTCTCTCGAATTGCTTTTGAAATTTAAAACCTATCCCAATCTTTATCATTTAATAAAAATAAAAATAATAATATTTATTTGAATAATTTTAATCGAATTCTCTTATCATGAAAATTAAAATGAATATTTCAACATATAAGAAATCATTTCGGAGTATGTTTATATAATAGGAAATATCCATTTAAAATATCGCTTTCCCGTTTCAGTCACTTTTGGTTGTGATCCATAAACAAGAGCGTTTCTGGAATTTTTTTTTAGCGGGGTGGGGGGTCTGAAATTTTTTTGAAACAATATTTTATTTAAAAAAAAAAAAAAAAAAAAAATAAGAAAAATCTTTATCTTATAATCTCCATATAAGTTATAAAAAAAAATCATTGTATGGTTTTATGAAACCACGATGCAAGTGAAACTTTTTTCGGATCGTAAGCGTTTAACTGAAAATTTTCAGAAAATTCTTTAATTAAGGGTATTAAAATCGCGTTTTTAATCTTAACTTAATAATTGGAAAAT
Source organism: Euborellia annulipes (assembly GCA_023213315.1). Taxonomy (NCBI): domain Eukaryota; kingdom Metazoa; phylum Arthropoda; class Insecta; order Dermaptera; family Anisolabididae; genus Euborellia; species Euborellia annulipes. The sequence continues at coordinate 16,618 of JAKCPI010003491.1, forward strand.
GAGGATTGATAATGGGAAATCACTAGACGCATGTTAAAAACTGAGAACAATATTTATTTAGTAATTGAAGATTTGAATCATTTTAAAAATTATATTTTATCAATTTAAAAATTGAATAATTAAATCTCACAATTATCTTTTTATTATTCATCATATATATTAAATTTCAACTTTCCTATTTTTGTCGTCACGGCTTGCGACGTCATGGGTTGTAGCGTCATGGCCTTTGACGTCACGACTTGTAACGCGACATGCTGATAGAAGAGCGAAAAAATTTGAGACGATCAAATAAAAGTTTCACTTTAAAATAAAAGGGGAATGACTTCCCCGAGACTTTCTCGTATATCCTTTTGGAATTACGTCTGGGTGTGTGTGTGATCACGATTGCTTAAAAACTAGGAACCGACCGGTTTCGGTTACGGTTTCGGTCAAAAAGTAGCCGAAACCTGAGTCTGAAAAGATGGGATGACTTGTTTCGGTCGGACCCTATTAAAAACCAAAGCAGCTGGATCAATGAAATTTGGTATATGCTCCTTACACTAAAATTGTAAATTTCTATCAACTTTTGGAGTATAGAGAGAAAGTATTGGATTCATGTCAAAAATTCGATCTCGAGATTTTAATGGATATACATGTTTTGAGAAGATGATCGAATCGTCAGTCTTGAGATTAAATATTTTCCCTTCGTTCTGAAAAGGATCGAAACGTCAGCATTGAGTTTAAATATTTTCCTTTACAGTATTTATATATTTTTAATAAATATTTAATACAAAAATGTGGTCTATAATTTAAAAATTCTCCTAATAATAATATTTCAAACGACAAAAGCTTTAATAAACATATTTTCCTTTAGTTCTGAAGATGATCAAAACGTCACTTGTGAGTTTAAATCTTTCAGTTTTCATTTTGAAGATGACCGAAACGTTTAAATATGTTTTAATTTTAATATTTGATTCTTTTAGCAATTTAATTATTATTTCTTTCGCAGCTGTTTTTTTAACGTTATTAGCTTACTGTTGGTTAAATCGTCTCTCTTTCTCTCAATTTCGTAACCAATGCTAATCATCTATTTAACTTCAAAGCTTAAAACCACCTAAACAAACCCTTGTACATTTGTTTATCCGCTTTGAGTTTGTGGGTTGTCCCGAGGTGTCCAGGAACGTTGAGAAAATACACACCTCTCTGGGAAACAGGAATTAACGACCAAAGGAACCGAGTAACCATTAATTAGGGACAAAAACCATCTTCTTCTTTCTCTTTTTTAGCCAACAAGCTTTTTATAACGAATTCTGTGGCTTTAATTACTCCCTATTTACCTGTTTGTTTATTTAAAGGGAATGCCCTTTGCTTTTCTTTTTTTTTTTTTTATTAATGCATGAATAGGCAGATGTCCAGAGGTCATTGAATTTTAATTTCTTTGCACGTGACCCGGAACAAAATCGGTCAAAGAATACTAGTACTTTAAAATAAATTAAAAAAATATTTTTATTTATATTTTTTGGAAATAAAAGCAGGCTAGTCTAACAGCCGATATAGTACTAGCCTATATCTGGCCTATATTTATATGCTTTTATAAAAGATACATAATATTTATAAAGTATTTATTGTTAAAAGATCAATGAAAATCAACCAACATTAAATATTATT
>JAKCPI010003492.1:0-11763 GCA_023213315.1 Euborellia annulipes
GAAAGTTTCCATTAAGAAGTAAGTTATATATAATATTTATTTAAAAACAATGAAATAATCACATGTAGAAAACCCATGGGTGTGATTTAATATTGTCCCTCACTGTTTTCTATTAGATATTTATTTATTAAATTATTATATACGACTCGTGGAGTTTTATTAATAAAGAGTAGACAGACTCGGGTTTACACTACGTGTTTATTTACGTTAATATTTTTACAACAATCATAACAATGATAGGCTCACGGCCTACTACACTACATTCCTCCCCCTTACAAAATCTTGCAGGTAGGTCGGTTCCTTCCGGATCCGGTTTGATCTTCGTGGTTCACTAGGATCCGGGGCTACTGCGGTCTCCGGTGTCGGTGGTTGGGACCTCTCATTTCCGTTCCCTATGTCTTGGTCCATTGATCTCTCATTTTCATTTCTTTCCTGGGAATTTTCTTTTTCTTTATCTTGAGCCTTCTCTTCTCTTCTTAGTAGTTGCTCCTTATGTCTCTTTTCCTCTTTCCCTTCTTCAGTTCTGACAATGGCGTTTCTACTTCCTAATTCTTTTTCTATGTACCCTGGTAGCCACTTGTCCCCAGCTGCATAATTTCTAAACCAGATGCCATCTCCTTCTTTCCAATTCTTTTCATTCTTATTCAGTTCCTCTACCCTCTTTTCTTGTTTATCCCACATTCTTGTGGTAATGTTTTCGGGATGGAGGGTATCAAATCGTGTTCGTAATTTTCTGTTCATTAATAATTCTGCCGGTGACTTCCCCGTGGTCATACCTGGCGTTACGCGTAGTCTGAACAGCAATTGTTGCAATTTTCTGTTCCAATTTCGTTCTTCTTCCCACGTTTTCATGTGGTTCTTGATTACTTGTACCATCCTCTCCACTTGACCATTTGTCGCTGGATGGTATGGAGCAGATAATTTCTCTTTGATTCCATTTTTTTCTAAAAATATTTTGAATTCCTTTGACACGAATGATGTCCCGTTGTCGGACACGATGACATTGGGTATCCCATGTGTCGTAAACATTTCTCTTAACTTTTCTATAACCTCCGATGATTGCAGTGACCGCATCTGTTTGACCTCTATCCATTTTGAGAATGCGTCCACTAAAATTAAATACATTTTGCCTTTTACGGGCCCAAAAAAATCTATATGTATCCTGGACCACGGTCTTTCTGGATACGTCCAGGGAATCACTGGGACTTTATGGGGATTGTTTCTTTTCATCATACATTCCTTACAATTTAATATCATTTGTTCAATCTCCCTATCCATTCCTGGCCACCATACATATCCTCTTGCTACTGCTTTGCTAGCATTTATTCCCTGATGAACCTCATGCAGCCAATTTAATATTTCTCTTTGTAGTTTTTTTAGGTATTACTACTCGAGACCCCCATAATATACACTCATTGAATACTGACAATTCATTTTGTCTTTGTATATATGGCTGTAAGTCCGGAGTTATTTCAAAATTCCATCCTCTCTGGAGTCCGTATTTGACTCGCGATAGAACCCTATCTTCCTTTGTATAATTGGCTATTAGCGAGGCAGATAGTATTTCATTTCCTACTAAATTTTCTTGAAAAAATAATAATATTTCTCCCGGGTCAATAATATTTTCATTTTGCTCTTGCAACGGTAATCTACTTAGTGCATCCGCGTTTACATGTAGTTTCCCCGGTCTATATTCTATCTTATATTGGTGCGTGCTTAAAATTAACGACCATCTAATCAATCTAGGAGAGATCATTTGGGAAATTGGTTTATCCGGATTGAATAATCCTACCAAAGGCTTATGATCCGTAATTATTTTAAATTTCCTCCCTGCTAGATATTGGTGGAACTTTTTAATGGCGAATATAATCGACAACGCCTCCTTATCTAGTTGGGAATAGTTTCTTTCGCTTTTATTTAATGTCCTAGATCCAAATGCTATTGGCCTTTCTGACCCATCTGGCATTTGATGCGATAATACGGCTCCTAGCCCGTAATGCGATGCATCCCCCGCGACTATCAGCGGTAAATCTGGCGAATAATGCGTTAATACCCTTGAATCACATAATAGACTTTTTGCTTTATTAAATGCCTGCCTTTGATCTGGACCCCATCTCCATGCCTCCTCTTTCTTTAAGAGTTTATAGAGTGGTTCCAAGTGATGCGCCTTATTTTCTATAAATCTATCATAAAAATTAACCAATCCTAAAAACGCTTCCAACTGTTTTTTATCTCTCGGCTCTTGAACTTTCAAAATTGCTAAAATTTTCTCCTTTAATGGACTAATTCCTTTCTCACTTAAAAGAAATCCTAAGAACTTTAATTCTTTTACTCCAAATATAGCTTTACTATATTTAATTTTTAATCCTATCTCCTGGAATCTCTTTAGAACCTCTTCAACTCTATTCCAATGTTCGTCTTCATTTTTTCCCGTAATCAGGATATCATCTAAATATACCACCGTGCCTGGGATCCCTTTTAAACTAGATTCCATAATTCTTTGAAATATACTGGGAGCCGAGGTAATCCCGAATGGTAATCTATTCATTTTATATAACCCTTTATGAGTATTCAATGTTAAAATTTTGGCCGATTCCTCATCCACTTCTATTTGGGTATACGCTCTATCTAAATCTAGCTTTGTGAATATCTTAGCTCCACTAATTTCCGCAAAAATTTCCGAATTTGTCGGTAAAGGGTAAACTTCATTCTTTAGTCTAGTATTTACCGTTGAACGATAATCCCCACAAATTCTTATTTTTCCGTCTGGTTTAACTACAGGGACAATCGGTGTCGCCCAGTCGGATTCGTTTATCGGGTCTAATACCCCATCTTTAACCATAACCTCTAGAGCTTCTTCAATTTTATCCTTTAGGGCAAATGGTACCGGTCTTGACCTTAAAAATACTGGAGATACTTTTTCCCTTAATAATATTTTAATCTTGTCACTTTTAAACTTGCCTAATTCTTCGTTAAATAAATCCTTGTATTTCTCTTTAATATAACTCTCCTTTTCATTAATTATACTATTAACTGTAAATTTATAAATATTTAATTCGTCAATCCAATTTCTCCCTAGTAGAGCCGGCCCATTTCCTTTTATAATTATCAACGGTAATTCCTTTTTAATATTATTGTATTCTACCTTTACTAAAACTTCACCTAAGACAGGTAGATATTCATTATTTACCCACGTTCGTAATTTTAACTCTGTTTTTCTAAATTTATTTATTCCTGGAAATAACTTTCCCCATTGTTGGTTATTCATAATTGAATATCCACAACCGGTGTCTACTTCTATTTCTAATTCTTTATTATTAATTTTAATTCTACGTTTAATTGGATTTATCTTATTCTCATTTATTGTAAAAACATATTCATTATCCCTTTCATCAATTATAAACTCTAACGAGTCTGAACCCAAGTTCACGTCAATAGAAGAATATTTTAGAAAAACTTTCTATGAAGTTATTGATGGGATAATCAACGAGATTGAATTAAGATTCTCCCAACCGGGGTTTTTAAAATATCTACAAATGGAAAAAATTGTTGATTTTAGAAACCCGTTTTTGGGACCAATCTGTTATAGATATTTTAAAAGAATTTGAATTTGTAGAAGAAAAGGTCCATGGGCGTAACTAGAGAATTTGGCTGGGGGGGGCCATGGGACCAGATAACCTCGGTGGGCGAGTCATTCCACGTCAAACGATACACTTTTTAACCTCACCATCTCAGATTTGTATGAAATTTGGGTCATAGGTAGAGTCAATAGAGACTAAGAAAAAGCCCCAATTTCAACTTGATATCTCAACTCGTTTAAGAAATGTGGTGTGTTAAAGTTGTCAAAAATGGCAAAAAATCGACCTAACCACATCTATTGTATTTAAATTGTTCTAAAATCTCTTAGAGATGAGATAGAGAGATGAATGAGGTGTCATTTTACAGCTTTTTAGACACCCTTTCCAATGATATACAACACACCTGGGGCGGTGCAAAACACTGCTAAAAGTTAAAAAAATTCAATTTTTCCAGCCATCATTCATTCGTGCGAATTGGTTAATTTTTAACGAAATTATAAAGAAAATAGTTAATCTACAAGTCAAAGATAAGAAAATTTTATGATTAAGATGTTGTTTTGCTTAGAAGAATTCTTGGGTGTAGTGATAGAGCTGACATAACTATTTTGTTTATAATTTCGTTAATAATTAACCGATATGCACAAATGAATGATTTCTGGAAAGCTAAAGAGTTACAGAATATCGTACATATATGTTTTTTGCATTCAGGGATGTTAAAAAAATTTTAGGGTTGTAAGTTAAGAAAAACTGGAAAAATTGAATTTTTTTAACTTTTAGCAGTGTTTTGCACCACTAAATCACTTCTGATTGGGCAGAATCTCTAGATTTTCTATGTATCTTAGCTCTACCTGTATATCTTTAAGAGAAAACACCATAAAAACTCTAGAAAACTCAAAATAAGAGCCGCTTTAGAGCAGAATTTCAATTAAAACGTTATATTCTATATATCTCTAAAACTAGAGATATTCGAGCAAAACTGATGGCATTTTTGGAAAAAGGACGACGCATATAGCGACGAGAATAGCTCAAACTACTCCCGGTACCAAAATCACTGTTAGCCTGTATAATGTTTCCCAATTATGACAAAAAACTAACGCAAGGGTTGTTTTAATTAATTTTTCTATGATCCCCCATCATGATCCCTCGATGAGGCTTATATTATCTTTTAAGCTTTAAGCAAGGACCATTTTAGAATTTTTTCAAAATTTTCGAAGGGGTACTTTTTGAGAAAAAATTAAATTTTTGATTTTGAAATTAAAATTTTTTTTTATTACCGCCCCAGGTGTGTTGAATATCATTGGAAAGGGCGTCTAAAAAGCTGTAAAATGACACCTCATTCATCTCTCTATCTCATCTCTAAGAGATTTTAGAACAATTTAAATACAATAGATGTGGTTAGGTCGATTTTTTGCCATTTTTGACAACTTTAACACGCCACATTTCTTAAACGAGTTGAGATATCAAGTTGAAATTGGGGCTTTTTCTTAGTCTCTATTGACTCTACCTATGACCCAAATTGCATACAAATCTGAGATGGTGAGGTTAAAAAGTGTATCGATTTGACTTGGAAAGAATGACTCGGGCCTGGAAAGCCCCATATTTTCTCAATTTTTCTTGGGGCAAAGGGCTTTCTGGGGGGGGGGGGGGCCACGAGCCTTCTGGGGGGGGGCCAGGCCCCCCCGGGACCCCCTAGTTACGCCCATGAAAAGGTCAAAAGAGAATTTGATTTCTTTAGGGAATTAATTCCTCAAGCTAAATGCTTGAATGATTTTGTAATAAAATACAAAAATCTTAATCAAGAATCAAAAAAATTATTTCCTAACCTGAGAAATATTCTAAAACTACTTTTAGTGATCCCGGCCACATCAGCAACCGCTGAGCGCTCATTTTCTATGTTAAGAAGAATAAAAACATATCTTCGCTCAACAATGACGCAAGAACGATTAAATCATGTATGCATAATAAATACATATCCAGAAATCGTAGATGAAATAGATATCCAAAATATCATGGCTACATTTATAAATAGTAATGACTTTAGAATTCAACATTTTGGCAAAATTAAAAAATAATTTCCATGATTTATAAATAATATTATGCCCTCGGGGCATGGCGTAGAGGTTAGCGTGCTAACCTCGTATACCAAACGTCGCGGGTTCGGACCCCAGGCAGTCCGATGATTTTATTTAAGCCAATTGGATACCAAATGGCTTAAATAAGAATGCCTGGACCCCAATATGTATAATAATAAATAACGGTTATCGTCTAAAGTCTTAAATGGCCTAAGTTGCCGAAAAGACTGTGTGAATGTGAGTGTGAGTGTGAGTGTGAATGAGAAAAAAGTGTGAATGTTTAAAAAAAAAAAAAAAAAAAATAATATTATTATTGATATATATATATATATTTATATAAATAAAAATTGTATTCAAGCAAATGTTTCTTTTTAATTATTATTACTCTTATTAAACCTTTTTTTTTATATTCTTTCCCTTTCAATCACATCACTTTTTTTTTTTTTTTTTAACATTCACACTTTTTTCTCATTCACACTCACATGCACCCACACATTCATACAGTCTTTTCGGCTTAGGCCATTTAAGACTTTGACGATAACAGTTATGAATATATATTATTTGGGGTCCAGGCATTCTTATTTAAGCCATTTGGTATCCAAATGCCTTAAATAAAATCATCGGACTGCCTGGGGTCCGAACCCGCGACGTTCGGTATACGAGGTTAGCACTCTAACCCCTACACCAAGCCCCGAGGGCAATCATATCATCTCCATATAGGAAGAGGTTGCCCCCCCCCTGATTCAAATTCGTTCCGGCGCCCCTGGTATTATATAATCCGACCTAGGCTGTGATCCTTGAAATTGTTGACTGACAATTAATAAAAATGTTCTCAAAGGATTTCCCATAAAAATAATTTATTTTTTAGAACCCCTTAGATCATTATAATAACACACTGATAAATAGATGTAAATACAATATTTGCCACATATAAGAATAAAAGCTTTTTGTTATCACTATACAGATACTTATTTACAAGTTGTTTACCTGTTAGAATATGTAGAGTTAGATCGTGTAATTCGGAGTCAACAAAATTAAACTGCAAATAGAATGCATGTTCTTGGTATGCATAATCAATAAAATGCACTCCAGATAGATTATAAAATGTGAAGAATAATAAAGCAATTGTTAGAATTTTGCCACATTGTCTGAAATAAAAATTAATGAATTAAAAATCACACAAAAATTGGTAAATTCGAGAATAGGTGCACTAATAGTTGAAGATTGAGATTCGAGTTTGATAATTAAGTGTAAACACAAACTGTATATGCTTTGCTCTAAGGTGATTGTATTCTTTGGAAGGAGTAGGCCAGGCCCTCAAATTAGGACATCATATAAAAGGAAGAAATCAGAAATAGGATTAGTTCATTAATGGACGCAGAAGAAGAAATTAAGGAAATGATGTACAGTAACTTCATGAAGTACCTGTTGGTTTGAGTTGTGTGTCTATGTCTCAAAGGGGCTTACCGGTAGAAAACTTACACTTTTTTTCTTATAACATCCCATAGACTCAATTGTTCTTTATTTTCTTCGGCATCCAAATAATTGCTCATTGCCGTTAATTCTTCTTCAATGTTATCAGAATTCCTTAATGTTTTCAAAACTTCTTTAGCCTTAGAACTATTTTCTTTTGCTAGTAGCCAAATTGGAGATTCGGGTAGAAGCATGTTCATTATCGAAATTGCTATTGATAGGCTTAATATTATTCCATGTACAATTGAAGAATTTGTTTCAAAAGCAAATCCACTCATCCAACAGCCAAGATACAATCCAATATAATTAAGACATATAATATGTGCTCGATGTTTTGTTTCCACAATTTCTTCAATATACAAAGGCAGAAGTATAATTAAAAATAGGCTTATACCTAAAAGTATTTGTGCACTTACAAATCCTCCAACCTGAAACAAGAGAGAATATTAGCTATTAATTTGCATTGGAGTTGATAAGGTGTGTTTTTTTTATGAGTTGCTCCCAAAAGTAGATGATTCAAAAAGAACTCCGTCAGGTCAGAAAGAGGCAGCCAAAGGAGTTTTTCGGATTTCAGCATCAAAACGCACCTTCCTCTGGCTGCCACTTTCTGTCCTGAGTTAAACAAAAACCTCTTCTGCTTCAAGTGATTTAATTTGCATGCAATGGCGCGTTTCTACACAGAATATTAAACCTCAATTTAAGGTTTTTTTAGCCACCTATGACAAGCTTTTTGGTGATATGTGGAAACTCGCCTTAAACGTTTATTCCATGTTATGGAGAAGCTTAAGTTTGTAAATTAATGTAAGAAGAAAAAATGTTGGAGATTATTTTATTTCTTTTTCGCCCATTTATTATTGAATTCAAAAAAAAAACATATTAAAAACAGGATCAGGTCTATCCTCTAAAAACAGGCGTTAAAATTTAAAATAAACAAATTGGTGTTAAAAAGTAATGTAAGCGTTAAAAAAATGCTATTCAAAATCACTTCCTTGCCTCTGTAAACAAAAACTTTGAAGCCAAAGCGTTAACATTTAGAAAATAGTGTTAAAAACTAATGCCATGTCTAGGGGGTGCCTTTAATATATAACGTCGTGTTTAAAATAAACATGGCATCCTTAACCTAAGGTTATGATTTTGATAGCTTTGAAATAAAAGCAACATATTAACGTCGCTGTTAAAACTTAGTTTAAAGAATAGAATTTTTTAAAGCTGATTGTTTCTACATTACTTTTTAAAACCCATTTGTTTATTTTAAATTTTAAAGCCTGTTTTTAGAGAATAGACCTCTATAAGAGTTTTAGGATATAGGATATAATCTTCAACTTTTTTTCCTGATCGCATAACTAAAAAATATGGGGATTGACTTCCCCGAGACTTTCTCGTATATTCTTTTGGAATTACGTCTGGGTGTGTGTGTGTGAACACGATTGCTTAAAAACCAAAGCAGCTAGATCGATGAAATTTGGTATATGCTCCTTACACTAAAATTGTAGATTTCTATCAACTTTTGGAGTAAATAAGTCACTTGGAAGTAGTACTTTACTTAAAAAGTTTTTTCAAAAATTTTGAAATTTTCAATTTTTTTGTTATATTATAATAAAATACTCTATTTTAAAAAGTTTTTATTCTTTGACATTTTTTCGAAAACTAAATAGTTTTTGAAATAATCAAAAGAAATAGAAAATTTTCGTTAATTTTGATAAAAAAATCAAAATTAACGAAAATTTTCTATTTCTTTGCTTTTTTGATTATTTCAAAAACTATTTAGTTTTCGAAAAAATGTCAAAGAATAAAAACTTTTTAAAATAGAGTATTTTATTATAATATAACAAAAAAATTGAAAATTTCAAAATTTTTGAAAAAACTTTTTAAGTAAAGTACTACTTCCAAGTGACTTATTTACTCCAAAAGTTGATAGAAATCTACAATTTTAGTGTAAGGAGCATATACCAAATTTCATCGATCTAGCTGCTTTGGTTTTTAAGCAATCGTGTTTAACACACACACACACACACACACACACACACACACACACACACACACACACACACACACACACACACACACACACAGACATAATGCCAAAAATGGTTTTTTTGGACTCAGGGAGGTCTAAAACGTGGAGAAACATCAAAATCTCGAAGTCGAATTTTTTTACGATTACATAACTTTCTCTATACGAGAAAGTAAAAAAAATATTCTTACAGTAAATGAACTGAACAGAAGAATAATCCAGTGTATTACTCTTAAAAAAGAAAGCGATACAATTAAAATTTTCGGACTCATATTTCTTGTAATCGTTCCTGTTATACACGTCGTTAAAAGTAACGTCAGTGATGGTACATATTCAAGTAAAAACATACTAATGGATTTCTCTGGAAGTGTTAAAGTAGGCATGAGGGTGTAGTCCCACCAAGAGAATCCCATGTCAAAACTGTTGAGAAACACTAAAAATACAAAAAATATGAATTTAATAAATCTACAACATACAACAATCGCTGTTTATAAAATATTTGTTACTATAATATACAAACATTCGATAAAGTTAAAAAAAAAAAAAATCTGGTGTGATTGGACGCACATCACAGAGCTTTCTCTTACCTTTGGTAAGTGAAAATTATGTTCAGTGCTTGTCCCACCAGATTTTTTATGTCGACATATTTGAATTAAATATTAGTCTCGATTCTTTTCGGACTTAACTAAGTCATAGAGATATATATCTAACAAAGCTGTGAGTGTTATTCAAACATCCCATTGCCCCGGGAATCGAACCCAGGATCTCCAGCCTTTCGCTGCTGTCTATTGCACCAGGCCACCGGATCCTTGACCGGAAGTGAGTTTTATTGGTGCAGGTCGAAGGTCCGGTGGCCTGGTCCAATGGACAGCACGCCTATGCCCCGGAAAGGCTGGAGATCCTGGGTTCGGAAGTTTAGCCTCGCCAATAAATAACACTCACAGCTTTGTTAAAGACGTATTTTTTGTTTCCCCCTATAAATTAGAATTCAAGTTTATAAACATGATATTTTGTTACCGTGGCAACCATTTCTCCCATCTTTCCTATGAAGTACAAGAGTAAAGTATCCTTCAAAAGTTTTCAAGGGCAAAATGAGAATAAACATTTTAAAGAGTATGTAAAAAATAATTTATTTTTGAATTTTAATCAAAATTGTTGGAGCGAATTTTGAAAAAATCAAAAAAAAAACTGAAAAAGTGCATCAGTAAAGTACTTGTACTCTTTGGCGGATTTTGTTCAAAAACTTCGTGTCACGTCCCAGAGGGGTGCCTAACTTGAATATAAAATTCCAACCTTCTAACTGCCCGCGGGCTTGGTGTAGGGGTTAGCGTGCTAACCTCGTATACCAAAAGTCGGTTTTTTTGGTTACCAAATGGCTTAAATAAGAATGCCTGGATCAATAACGGATATCGTAAAAGTCTTATATGACCTGAGTTGCCGAAGAGTGTTTTTTTTTTTTTTTTTTTTTTTAAACATTCACACTTTTTTCTCATTCACACTCACACTCACACACACATTCACACTGTCTTTTCGGCAGCTCAGGCCATATAAGACATTTACCGATAACCGTTATTTATGAATTTTTATTTATATTAGGGTCCAGGCATTTTTATTTAAGCCATCTGGTATCCAGATGGCTTAAATAAAATCATCGGACTGCCTGGGGTCCGAACCCGCGACGCTTGGTATATGAGGTTAGCACGCTAACCTCTACACCACGCCCCGTGGGCCCCCCCGCCGAAGAGTGTTTTTTATAAAAGAAAAAAAAAAAAAAAAAAAATGACCAGATGTATGCAAAAAATGTAAAAAATAATACTTACACAACAAAGTAGATAGAACAATTTTTTTAGGAACATGTAAACTTAAACACTTTGGCAGAGCCATTGTTACCTCGACGGTTGATGAATAAGTACTAAACAAAATTTGTATGGAAGCACAAATTGCAGTGATGCCGGCCGGCCGGCCGGGAAAAGACAAATTAGTTTCACCTTGGAGCGTCAGAATTATACTGAGAAATTAAAAATAAATAAATATTATGTTATATAATACATATAAACAATTTTTTTTTTTTTTTTTATCAATTCTCTCGAATTGCTTTTGAAATTTAAAACCTATCCCAATCTTTATCATTTAATAAAAATAAAAATAATAATATTTATTTGAATATTTTAATCGAATTCTCTTATGATGAAAATTAAAATGAATATTTCAACATACAAGAAATCATTTCGGAGTATGTTTATATAATAGGAAATATCCATTTAAAATATCGCTTACCCGTTTGAGTCACTTTTGGTTGTGATCCATAAACAGGAGCGTTTCTGGAATTTTTTTTTTAGCGGGGTGGGGGGGTCTGAAATTTTTTTTGAAACAATATTTTATTAAAAAAAAAAAAAAAAAAATAAGAAAAATCTTTATCTTATAATCTCTATATAAGTTATAAAAAAAAATCATTGTATGGTTTTATGAAACCACGATGCAAGTGAAACTTTTTTCGGATCGTAAGCGTTTAACTGAAAATTTTCAGAAAATTCTTTAATTAAGGGTATTAAAATCGCGTTTTTAATCTTAACTTAATAATTAGAAAATGAGGATTGATAATGGGAAATCACTAGACGCATGTTAA
>JAKCPI010003495.1:0-31927 GCA_023213315.1 Euborellia annulipes
TGTTTTGAGGTCCCTTGAGTCCAAAAAAGTGGGTCACAAATTGGTCTGTGTTGTGTATTGTATGTATGTATGTGTGTGTGTCTGTATGTGTGGACAGATTTTTAGCATGAAGGAATTGAGCTACCGGATTGAAATTTTATATTTAACTTAGGTACCTTTGAAGAATGTCAAAATAAGCTTTTGAACAAAATCGGCCAAAAAGTACTAGTACTTTACTGATGTACTTTTTCAGTTTTTTTCGATTTTCTCAAAATTCCCTCCAAGGTTTTTTTTAAAATTCAAAAATCAATTATTTTTAGATGCTCTTTAAAATGTATATTCTCATTTTGCCGTTGAAATCTTCTGAAGACCACTTTACTCTTGTTCTTCATAGGAAAGATAGAAATGGTTGCCATGGTAACGGCATTTAAATCTTTTTCTTTTTATTAGATTAAAATCAATTATTATTTAAAATTCCCATTTATTTTTCTTTTTTTATTTATTTCTGTTTTAATTGTTTCAAAGAAAACATATATATATATCTCTCCCACTTGCAAACATTATCGTCTCTCTCTACTCCTTTAAATTCCCTTTCCACCTTATCTTCAGCATAGAAACAATGTTAATTTCCTATAGGGATTTGTATGTTAATTTCGATTCAAAAAAGGGGGTCCCCTTGGAACTTTTTACGCATTTAAAATTTTTTTTTCCAATTCTTATGAAATTTTGTATTTATTTACGATTCTATATTGTGTATAAAATGTCCATATATGAGATTAAAATTTTGAAAAATAACCATAGTTTATTTGAAGCAGTCAACATTTAAAATGCAAGTTTGAAACTAAGGTGCTATCGGAAACTAAATATATCTCGACACAAAAAAATCTGGTGTGACCAGCACAGTGCGCAACTTTCTCTTACCGAAGGGTAAGAGAAAGCTGTGTGCTGTGCGCCAGTCACACCAGATTTTTTTTTATCTTCTCGCTCACTGACTTATAGGATTTCTCAAATACATGTAATATTCTTTTTCCACCAGGTTGCTTAATACAGCCAGGAATTTGGTTTTTTTCTTTATCAATCAATGAGTCTTCAACATAGCAATCGAATTTTTTACAAAAACTCATTTTCGCCAAAAATTTGACTTATGACGTTTCTCAAATAAATTATTCATTTAATATAATTTCAGCATGAATTGCAATAGTTAACCCTTCCCCTATATCATGAACACATTAATAGATTTATATTAAATTGAATATAAAAAATATTTTCTTTTTCTTATTATCGTATCTGTTATATGATAGCCCCATTTGTTGAGATTGATTTAAAAAAAAAAGTTTATTATTCTGCTCTGCCTTTTGGTTGAGTATATCCCTTAAATAAAAAGAGGCTTGCAAAATTATTTGGGAGCCAATTTCTATTCAAATCCTCTTTACTTAATCTTCTTTGCTTAATTAGAGACTTAAATATAAATTTAGGGTATGAATGACTGACTAGCTTTATTCTGCTTATAGTTCAATGACTAGTATCTTGAACTGGGGGAATTATTATTTTCTATGACATTGAAAAGATAATTTCGTCAAAATTGTTTAGGTCATTATGGGCACAATACCTTCATAATTATGTATCATATGTACGGACAAGTTAATTTATACATGTATTGTGCCCATATGACCTAAGCAATTTTGAAGGACTGATATGGGATAATAAAATATTTTCTAAACGCCTCGTTAATCTGTGAAAATCGGAGGCTTTATATTTTTTGGTTACTCCTGCTTCTTTTCCTGTATAAACAAATAGCTACTGACTTCATTGTTTTATTTGAAAAGAAAAATTTTGTAATACTGATTTTTTTTCGAAATTTCTAAGGATTGGATAAATTCAATTTCTACTTGCCGCCGAAAAACATTTCATTTTTTTCGACCAGTGAGTGTACTGGTGTTTTTTCTTTGATGACGTTTTTGTTCATAATTCCGTTAATAATTTTTCGAAATTTCTTTTTCGAAAGACCACTTTACTCTTGTTCTTCATAGGAAAGATAGAAATGGTTGCCATGGTAACGGCATTTAAATCTTTTTCTTTTTATTAGATTAAAAATCAATTATTATTTAAATTCCCATTTATTTTTTACTTTTTTTATTTATGTTTTAATTGTTTCAAAGAAAACATATATATATATCTCTCCCACTTGCAAACATTATCGTTCTCTCTACTCTTTAAATTCCCTTTCCACCTTATCTTCGCATAGAAACAATGTTAATTTCCTATAGGGATTTGTATGTTAATTTCGATTCAAAAGGGGGTCCCCTTTTGGAACTTTTTACGCATTTAAAATTTTTTTTCCAATTCTTATGAAATTTTGTATTTATTTACGATTCTATATTGTGTATAAAATGTCCATATATGAGATTAAAATTTTGAAAAATGACCATCGTTTATTTGAAGCAGTCAACATTTAAAATGCAAGTTTGAAACTAAGGTGCTATCGGAAACTAAATATATCTCGACACAAAAAATCTGGTGTGACCAGCACAGTGCGCAACTTTCTCTTACCGAAGGGTAAGAGAAAGTTGTGTGCTGTGCGCCAGTCACACCAGATTTTTTTTTATCTTCTCGCTCACTGACTTATAGGATTTCTAAGAATTGGATAAATTCAATTTCTACTTGCCGCCGAAAAACATTTCATTTTTTTCGACCAGTTAGTGTACTGGTGTTTTTTCTTTGATGACGTTTTTGTTCATAATTCCGTTAATAATTAACAGATTTTTACGAATGATTTTTAGAAAGCCAAAGAACTATAGAATATCGTACATATATGTTTTTTGCATTCAGGGATATCTAAAATTGTATTAGGGGTGACCAAAGCAAAATAATCTTGAGAATTTCGATTTTCTAAACTTTAAGTCGTACGCTAAATGACCTCCTATTTGGCGGAAACTTAAAATTTATATGTATTATAAATATCTGCATATTTCTACGGGGTGTCGCCTTAAAAATATTTTGAGCATTCTACATAAGAGCCGTTTTAGAGCACATTTTCTATTAAAATCTAGTTTTCACTATATCTCTAAAACTGTGCCTGATGGGGCAAAACTGAAGATATTTGAATTCAGCATGAAAAATTCTTTTAGAATTTCATATCTTTATTCTTGTGAAAGAAAAAAAAGTTAATTTTTGTCGACTAGTGTTATTATTTCAATAATTTTGTTATCCCAGTAAATAAGTGGTCAAGAAATTTTGTTTATTTCTCAAGATTTGGTTTAGAGAATAGCATTTTTAATGCTGATGTTATTATTTTACTTTTTAACACCCATTTGTTCATGTTAAATTTAACATCAGTATTTAGACAATAGACATGTTAAACATTTAATTACTGATGAATTGAGCTTTTAGCTTATATAACGGTTATTGAATAATAGATAGACCAATAACTATAGAATTTTATTATGAATTTTAATTAAATTTGCTTACTATTTTATTAATATTCTATCAATAGAGTAAGAAATTCACAAACTAGTTGATCAAAATTTCCTGTTCCATCAAGATGAAGAAAGTTTAACTAAATACATAGTAGTTAAAGTTGAAGTTTGAAGTTGTATGTCAATATTCTAGTGGTTTATTAAGGGGCTCAAGTCCAGTTGAGTGTAAGAGAGAGGAAATCCCTTTAAAAGTCATCTGTCTTAGTTCGTGACTAATTGGCTATCGACATTTATATAGAATTTCTAGAGATAGAGGAATTTCTGTTCCCTTGTGAAACGAACTTGATAGAAGGTAATTTGGGCGAACTTCCTAGGATTATCATCGTCATCATCACTTTAAAGTCTATTAATCGAAATTCAAATTGAAATCAAGTTAAGAGGAGAAATATAAAATAAAACAAAAAATTTATATTCCGGATATTAATTAAATATAGCCGTATTTTTTTATAAAGTTGTTAAGCTCACAGAAGTCGGGCAGTTCAGCTAGTTATAATTATAAACATGTAATGTTATTTGTCCGGTGTTTTTATAAAAACCATTAATTTTTATAAAAACAGAAGTCAATTTATTTCTCATTCCACATTCATTGATGATTGTTTGATGATATTTGTTTTTAATTAATTTTTTTAATACCCTGAATATAATTATAATTAATGTTCTCGTTAAGTACCGTGGCTCATTTCCCAAAATAGACAAACGTAATCAATATTTATTTACTCTGGACCAATCTAAAAATAATAATATATTCAATTTATTTATTAATAATATTCTAATCGATATTTATTTTAAAATCATATGGTTTGTTCATTTTAATTATGAAATTTAATTATAAGAGATGTAACATAGAGTCAAGCAAGGTCATTTAATTCTGTGAACTTAAAAAAAACAATTTAAAAACAAACTTCCAAGCGAGACGGATGGGTGACCCTGAAGAATTAGCGTATTCAAGATAATAAGGAATAATTCCCAAAGAAGAATGCAGCCAAATTTATTTCATTCGATTTTAATAAAAAATACTAATCACTTGCTGACGTTTCGGTTCGGGTTTGAACCATCATCGGAGCTACAAACATGGAAAAATAATAGAATCATAAAATGTTTTGTTTTACAAATCATTTGAAAATACTTATTGAATTATCCTGAATACTAATGTATTATTACAGCTATAAACAAATATTCAATTACTACAATTAGCGTATTGAACGTCATTCAATAGTCATCGGTATCAATTTAAATATATATTCTATAACCCTAAAAAGCAATCCTGGATTTTTGCGATTCTTTACAAAGGAATGTCAATCCTTTAAAATTTTTTACTTTTTGATAAACATAGGCTTATATCCTTTCGATTCATTCAAACCCCTAAAAATTAAGTCCGGATTGAATTTTCGGATTGGATCAGCAATCCTTTTTCTAAATCAGATCGGACCGACCGAGTTTTTCGGATGCCGGATCGGATCGCCAATCTTTTTGCAATAGCCGGATCGGATAGTTTATCGGATCCTCCGATCTACACGGATCTGCGTATCCTTTTTAAAGGATTTTGCCCGTCCCTGAATAGTTTTTGTCTAAATCGATTTAGATAATTCTTAGAATAAAAAAATTATTTAATAATACGTTCCTCTCTCTATTTACACATAAACATGAAAAAAAAATATTAGGTTTTCGACATTAACATTTTATAATTAAAAAATATATACTGGTATTTTTATTTTTATTTTTTTTTATGCATAACAATTTCACATCATCACCGTATATGTCTGTCATATAAATTCCTCCCACATTTATAAATCTTTACGGAATTTAGCTCTTAATTCAAAGAAATTAATAATACCAAGTAAAATTGAAATGAAATATTAACTTTTAAGCTTCATCTTGATAAAAGCGTTTTAACGCAAAAGAAACGAAGATTTCCTTTCATTTCTTTATTCATTTTTCAAATTTGATAAGCCCGTTAATCATTCAGTTTAATTAGAATAAAAGGAGATGCGATACGCAATTGTCTAAAGAAATTAATATAAGAAAATGAACAAGATAATGGTTAACGAAAAGGAGTTTGAAATTCAAACTATAAATGTTCTTTTAGTATATAAGTTATCCCTTTTCAAAAAAAAAAATAAAAATGCAACATAAATAATAAAACTTTCTCATCAAAATATTAATTATCTATGACAATGCTAGCAAATGTTAAATTATTTTACAATTAGCCTAAATGGAAATTTTTATTCGATTGAATTTTTCATCGTTAAAATTCAAATTAAAGAGTTGATTGTAGTTTTTGAAGTTTGAACTTAACATCACCAGTAGGTCAGAGACAGTTTTCTAATTAAAACAAAGTTTGACTATTCCCCAACAGTACAAAATATTGCAGCAATGTTGCAGAAACATTGCGAATCTTGGCAACATTGCAGCGGCAATATTCCAAACTAGCAATATTGATGTTTGAGCTGCAATATTGCATCAATGTTGTCGCAATATTGTCAACATTTTTTTTTTTCTCATTCACACTCACACTCACACACACATTCACACAGTCTTTTCGGCATCTTAGGCCATTTAAGACTTTTACGATATCCGTTATAGAGATTAATATACATATATGGGGTCCAGGCATTCTTATTTAAGCCATTTGGTATCCAATTGGCTTAAATAAAATCATCGGACTGCCTGGGGTCCGAACCCGCGACGTTTGGTATATGAGGTTAGCACGCTAACCTCTACGCCATGCCCCGTCAACATTGAGCAATATTGCAATATTCCGTGCTGTGTGGGTTTTGATGTAATCAAAATAGACGACATACACATGTCTGGGATCTTTTCCATTACGATTTATATTTTATAATAGTATTTAAGTACAAGTTTATATATATTTCTATAAATATTTATTATCATACTTATATATAAAAGGCTAAGAGGGTGTCCGATGTGTGAAACAACCAATCAGGCCTCAGGGATAGCGCCATGGTAACAAAATATAAATATTTACCCATGTTTGAATTCTAAAATATCGGCGTAAATTTTTTGTCTGTGTACCGTGAGAGTCCCGGAAAGGATATGATTCACAAAAAATCTTAAGTCCCGCCTTCGGCGGGGCTTTGCGTCTAGTTAATCTATAAATCAGTAGCACGAAATTTTTGCTTTCTCTTACCTCTATATTATGTTAAAATATAGAAAGAGTATTGGATTCATGTCAAAAATTCGATGTCGAGAATTTGATGGATATACACGTTTTGAGGTCCCCTGAATCGAAAAAAGTGGTTTTCGCGACATGGTCTGTGTTTCTGTCTGTCTGTGTTCAATTTTAAGCATGAAAGATTTGAGCTATGACGGTAAAATTTTATATTTAAGTTAGGTACCCTCGTGGGACGTGACACGAAGCTTTTGAACAAAATCGGCCAAAGAGTACTAGTACTTTACTGATGTTCTTTTTCAGTTTTTTCAATTTTCTCAAAATTCGCTCCAACGATTTTGATTAAAATTCAATAAAAATCAATTATTTTTTATATGCTCTTTAAAATGTATATTCTCATTTTGCCATTGAATCTTCTGAAGACCACTTTACTCTTATACTTCATAGAAAGATAGGAGAAATGGTTGCCATGGTAACAAAACATAAATATGTTCCCTTGTAAATTTTACATCTTGAAATCCGAATGTACCCTACTGAACTAAATATATGTCGACACAAAAAATCTGGCGTGACAAGCACAGAACATAACTTTCGATTACCGAAGGTAAGAGAAAAATGTGTGCTCTGCGACCAGTCACACCAGACGTTTAATGATTATTTATATATTTATTTTACGGCATCGATGGGTAATTAAAAAAACATTTCTATTAGATATTCGAGCGGGCGCTATCTGTGATTGTTGAGTCTCTGTATAACTATAGAAGGGATGTGGTATATTTTCGTTCGAAGTTGTGGACTCGGTGCTTGAATTCCGGTGGGGTGCAAAGGTGACCGATTTATTAGGGATGTGTGTTTTGCGTAGCTAGTCGATGTGGCTCTTGTAAATGTAACCGTTGTCCAGTTTTATGAGATAATGGAGACTTCCAAATTTTTTGATTATGGTACCCAATCGCCAAGTCCACCTTGCATTATGAAAGTGGCAGATTGCACTCGGTCTCCAACGTTGTATGAACGGGTTCCTGGGATGAGTATTTTTTTTTGTTCGGTGCAGGCTTTATTACATCTAATTGGATTCGTAGTTTCCTTTTAGATATAGTTCTGCTGGGGATTTCCCGGATGGGATCTTTTGGAGAAGAAAGCGAAACGAGTAATTTAAAATGCGTTGATCCTATTGAGTTAATAAATAGTTGTTTCGATCGATTTTTGTCTTCGAAAATTCCCTTCATTTTTACATAATTCTCAAATCTTTGTTTATATAATTTGAAATTTTCTTTTTCTGGATTGAAATTTTCAAAGGGTAAGAGAAGGGTTCCTGATAAATTTGATGGTGGATTTTGACTTGTATTAATTGGTTGATTGAATAATTTGTTGCTGGCTCTTATTAAATGCTTCTAATATTTGCGCAAATTGGGTCGCATCCATTTTAAATATTTATATATTATTATAATAGTTAATGTATTTACCTTATTTTATTTGATTAAATTTTATTTCGATTATTTTCGATTTCCGATTCGAATAATTATATTTTTCTTTTAAATTCTTCCGGTTTTATCCTCGTCGCAAATTTTTGTTATAACTTTGATAATAATTGCACGTTTTTGGTATAATATTAATATAAAATATATTTATTGAATAGAAATTAAATACATTGAATGTTAACTGTTTTTCAATTGTTTGTAATTGATTTCTAATAATTAACTAATTATTTTATTCTAATTGATTTAAATTTATTTGAGATTAATTTCATGGCTATTACCAATTTATGAAAGTTATATTAGACTTTTTTTGCATAAAAATTGAAACCTTTTTAGCTTTTTATTTAACCCCCTCGGCTGCGATTATCCACCCCACTAGGTCGAGATGTTGGCATCCTTGTCTCTCTGACTAGAACCTAGTATTGAAATTTCTTTAAATAGAATAGGCTTATAATTTGCTCAGAGTCCTTTTTTTACGGAGTTCGACTCCCAGAAATTTTCTCTGTATCATTATTTTTCATTTTTGTAAAAATATTATAAAGCTTTCAAAATGGCGAATTCTCTAACTCCCATTTAAATTATTCACTTTCATATTATAAAATTAGGAAGAAAAATAATTTTTTTTTTTTTAAATATACAGTATATAGAGTGAAACAACGCTTAACGAGCATAATTCGTTCCAGAATCATCTCGTAATGCCAAACACTCGTTATGCGAAAATATACATTCTCCCCATAGAGCTGCCCCCATGACAGACTGATGTAACATGCGCACAATCCGGGACTTGCCCTCTTCTCGCCACTCGTTATGCGAAACGTCGCTCGTTAATCAAGTCTTCCATTCTATTACAATTTGTTTTGTTTATTCGAATTGCTCGTTATAAGTGTTGCTCGCTAAGCGAGATTCTACTGTAGTATAAACAAAGTTAATTAAGCCACCCCACCTGAGTTCCAGAAATGTTTCTCTCCCTCTTTTTTTTTCTATTTCAATTTTATTATCAACTCAGCAAGTGTGTTTTATTGGGTGACATTTTGACCTATTGCAGGAAGTATAAATAAGGGGCTTTTTTTATGAGTTTTAATAAAAAGTAAAGCAGTTTTGAAGAATTATTTATGTCTTCTTATTTTTAACATTTACCTACCCTAAAAAAATAAATTTGCTATTTCAGCTCCTTTTCTTAACCGTTCAATAAAAGTTAGAGGTTTTTAAATTATTTAGGTGTTTACGATAAAATAAAATTTGAAACAAAATATTTATCACATTTTTAGAATGAAATATTTTCATAAACAATAAAAACCTTCATGAATGTACAGTACGTACACATTACAAAAAATAGTCTTCTTTTAAATTAAAATCAAATATACCAATTAAACAGTAGGGTATTTGTTTCAAAAATTAAAAAAAATTAAAGATTATTGGAACAGATGGTTTGCTGTATTTGCTTTATTTATTTATTTATTTAAAAGAACTGTTGGCATTAGGCCACCAGCCATTTTTGCCACCGCTACATAC
Organism: Euborellia annulipes; assembly: GCA_023213315.1. Classification (NCBI taxonomy): domain Eukaryota; kingdom Metazoa; phylum Arthropoda; class Insecta; order Dermaptera; family Anisolabididae; genus Euborellia; species Euborellia annulipes. Next base: position 9,573 of record JAKCPI010003495.1, read on the forward strand.
TGTATTTGCTTGATAACAAAAAAAATTAATTACCTTTATTTTTCAATAAGTCAAAAAAATTATAACTTTCTGTCCCAATAATCCCTTTTGAATATAATTCATTTAAAAAAAAAAACACCATTGACAAATTCCTTATAATAGTCTGGTTTTTTTTTTTTTTTTTTTTTTTTTTTAAGTACGTTCGTAAGCCGCTCCTACACCCCCTTAATTAAAAATTAACACTTGTTACTTATTTCGACAATTACTCGTCATCATCATAAGTGATTACATTCTAATGCTTCCAATCTCTAATACTTCTAATGATGACAAGTAATTGTCAAAATACGTATCAACTGTTAATTTTTAATTAATAAAACCTTTTAAACAAATAGCCTAGTGTTTAATTTGTATATTTAATTTTAATTTACAAAATGTTTCAACGAGAATCTACTGTCGAAAGTTTAATTATTATTACTCTTCTTTTGATTTTTTTGACATTTTCTATAAAGAAATAATTTCTAGGTGGATACTAGGTATAGGGGAAAATAAGGTTGCAAATATGCTTTGTATCGGTTTTATATACGTTCCTTTTTATTATAAAAGCATTTTCAAGATAAGTGGAATTTAAGTTTAATCGCGTTGATCTTACAGATTTCCGGGCTCGTTTGTAACGATAAAATGACCATTAAAAATAAAAAGAAATAAATCTTTTTGTAAAGGGATTCCAAACAATCGTAAAAAATATTAAAACCGTTCCTACTTTTGATATCTTATTTTTTTATTCCTAAATCGATAGATCAAAGTTTTTGGTTCCCTTTCTCCTATACAAACTAGTGCAAAAGATTTTTGCATCTACTCACCTGTCTTAAATTGCTGGCCAAGTTTGACTCAAATCTTAAACTATAGATCCGTGACCACTTTTGTCAGGTTCAAATTTCATTTTTTTTATCAACCCCTTCTATTTTTTAATTTTCAAGTGTGAAAAAAAATAACATGAAAATTTTCATTTTTTTAAGATGTTTTTTAAACATCTGTGAACTTAATGACATTTTAGGTATGAAAATTCTAGAGAAGAATATAGCCTAAAATTTAAAGAAACTCTTCAAATAAACAAAAAAAAAAAATCAAAATTTTTTCCATTTTTAGAAAAATTTTAAAGAACTTAAATAGAGGCTTATCAGATTCGTTTTATAGCAAATTTAATATAACTAAATTATAAAACGTTTTTCATCATCCGTTGATTAGTCTTATTTTTAAATTTGTTTTTGCAAAGTTTCCGCACAGTCCTTTTTAAAAAATAAATAAGATCATAATCAAATTTTTTTTATAATTCTCTCACTTTGATTACTTAGCATATACTTCTCTAAGTTAAACAAGGCTTAAATTTCTCTTATAAATCTCCTAGATTAAGATGATTAAGGTTTTCCTTCTCACATTAAATGCCTCTTTTAGGATGAAGGAAGGAAGAACATGCCCTTCTGAATGTTCGCTAAGCGGATTTATATATTAGACAGGCGAAAAGACTTTTTATCAAGTATTTCCATGACAAGAAGTCTCATTTCGTGTAAGGCCCGAAAAAAAAACGAGATTTGATTTATCCTAGATAGAAGATAGAGAATTAATTGAATGGCAAATGACAATTGAGAGGAGTTTTTGATCAAATATTTTCTTCTCCTAATAGCTTGTTAGTTACAAATAATTTATATTTATATACGTATATAAATTTATATGGATGTGGTATATGGTAGGGCTGGACGGTAATGAATTTTCATTACGGTAATGGAAAAAAGAATTTTTACCGGCCTTCGGTAAAAACCGAGTCATTTTTTACCGTTGGGGTGTTTTTTCCATATTTTTACTTATATTTCCTTTTATTTTACTTCCATTTTTATTCACTTTTATAAAATTATACACCCCCTTTACTGTATATACCAGTAGCATTTCCAATTTTTATATTTCCTTTAAGGTCTTTTTCGTATCTAAAGCCATTTAGACCCCTTCAGTAATAATTAATTAATTTAAAATGCTTGGTAGCAAATTCAATTAAAATACATTTTTCTCGCTTGTAATGGGAAGCGAACCCGGGACCCCAGGTACACCCACAAGTTATGAGCCCCATGGGACCAGCCATCCTCCCTGGAGAGGGGGGGCATGGGACCAGCTATCCTCCGGGGGCCCGGAAAGCCCCATATTGACTCAATTTTTCTTGGGTTGGAGGCTTTCTGGGGAGGGGGGGCAGGCTGGATCCCTCTAGTTACGCCCATGTCTATATGCTATGTCTATTATAAAAAAAAGGGATGATAATTAAAAAATATCTAGCCCTTGACTCTGACTTGTGATGGTATTTATGTCGATTTGAGCCGAAAAGTAGGAGATAGTTCCTAGAAATGCATATATGCCATCGTATAATATCATATAGTTGCGCAACCATTTCAATTAATTTGCCTATAGTGGAATGTACTTTAGGTTTGTAAATAAATGGATGATCGCGACTACGTGAACAAAATTTTTGCTTATACAGATGTTAAAAGTTAACGTTTTTGCTTATAGACCTGATCATTATCTGAAATAGTGAAAGAAAGGTGGATGAAATAATGATTAATATAAAATGAATATTTACGCGAATTTTCTTCTAAAGCATGCAGCATTTAGAGGATGAAGTCTCTAAAGAGATGATAATAAAGTGCTATAAATACGAAAAGAAGTATAAAATAAGAACACATATGTATAATCGGAAGGCAGCAGATGTTCATAAACTGAAATCAAATATAATTTCAAAATTTAATCGAAAAATTACTTATTAGAATATTAAAGTTAAAAAACTTACTGGTTCTGAGAAGATATTTTTATTTTTTCTTTTTTCCGGTTCCGGAATATCAATCTGAAATATCATTATTTTTTTTAATCATTGGTACTATATAGAATTTGAATAAAAAGAATTTCTTGAGTGTGGAAGTGGCTGTGTTTTATATCTTAAAAGAATGGCAGGAGGTAGCAGCCAGGAAGGGGGTGTCTCCAAAACAATGAAACTCCCAGATATTCGCGACGTTTCGGTCCAAATTTATTTGACCATCATCAGGCAATCAGGAGTTGTCATATGTAAATTTGTATAAATATATTTAATCATATGTTGCTTCGGACTTGTTAATGACATTAAAATTTTGCTCATCTGCAATCGAAGGCTTAGATATGTGAGGAAGTAATCTTACGAGTAATCTAAGGCTGTCCCCCGAAAACGGTGCCTGATATGGGAAAACGGAGGTCATATTTGGATTCAGGAGGTCATTTTATTTAAGAATCTGAAGGAATTATCTCTGGTTTTGAAAAAAATTTAAATTTGCCGAGTAGTGTTATTAAAAAAAATTTTTTTTTCTCTTTATTCTCGGCCTTCTAGCGTTAGCCAGCCATTCGGCCCCGTCTTGTATACAATATAATATATTTACTAAAAATTAAGGTATATAATAAAATATATCAAACATAAATGTCTCTAAAAATATACACTATATAACAAAAGTCACTATATAAGCTACACTGTATAAGAAACATTTTACAAAGAAACTCAATATCTAAAATACAAGCCTCTAAAAATATACACTATATAACATACGTCGCTATATAAAATACACTTATATATAAAAAAAAAAAAACACTTTACAAAGGAACACCATATAAAGTCTATATAGATCTGAAAATATACACTATATAACAAGTCACTACAAACAATACACTATATAAAAGCGGATTATGGAGAGGCTGTGGCTACAAGACTATTTTTGAGGCGTTAATGAAGTTGTTCAGGTTTTCTAATTATTCTGGGTCCGGTGTCTTTATGAATTGCAGGAATACTGTGGGGTCTCGGACCTGCGGTTTGATTTTTATTAAATATTGTTTGCGTTTGCTTTCATACTCTGGGCATTCTGCTATTAAGTGGAATGGAGTGGCCGGTGTATTTGAGCAGTAACAGAGAGGCGATGGCATGATGTTGAATCTTGACAGATGGTTCGGTGTGCGTGTGTGGTTAATTCTGATTCTATTGAGTGTGGTGATTATGGATCTAGGAAGGTGTTTGTGATGACTGAACCATGGCGGGCCGATGTTGGGCTTTATTTTTGCTAAGGCAGATCCTGTTATCGTCGAGGTCTGTTTCCAAATGTGATTCCATTCTATTTTTAGCTTGTCTTTTATGAGGGAGAATGAATCTTGCCATGCTGAGGGTGCATTTAACGGGGTTCCGTGATATGAGGCTCTTTTGGCTAGGAAGTCGGCAATCCTGTTGCCTGTAGATTTACTGTGTCCTTTAGTCCAACGGAGAGCTATTTTGGTGTTCTGATTAGTAGCTGATTGATGTATCCGATCTGAATATTTGTAGATTTCTTCATTCTAAAGTTAAGAATAGCTTTTAGTACGCTTTGGGAGTCCGAAATGATAAGGCAGGAGTTGAACGGATAAGACAAGCAATATAGAAGTGCTTCTCGGATTGCTATTAATTCAGCTGTAAAATTTGAAAAAGATGGGGGTAATTTGAACAGCCCAAAATTAGAGTGTGTGTTGTCAAAGAATGCAGAGCCTGCGTTTGTGACTGTTTTGGAACCATCCGTATATATTATGCTATCGAATGTGAATTCGGAGGGTTCCTTTACCCTTATATCAAATTGTATTTTTAACAGCGTGGGAGAAAACTGAAACAAAATTTTTGTCAAATGCATTTTTGAATGTAAAATTTACTACAAAACTAACTACATATGAAAACAATATTTATAAACTTACAGTTGCAGCCCATGGGATTATTTCCTCTCTCTTTGGTCTTTTTCTCAAAAGGCTCAGTTCTGGACGCCATAGGGATTTTCGCCTCCACCTCAAAAATTAATTAAAGATCGGAGACTGAAATTAAAAATATTAATTAATTAGAAAATGAAATTAAAGAGAGATTGCAGAAAACAAAAAAGGAATCCACATGGCTTTGATTTAAATATGAAATATTTTTTGACTTTTGGAAAATTTCACAAAAAATTATATGCCAATAAAAAGCATAATTTAAAATTTCAACTTACCCAATAAAATGGAAATTTTTTATCATTCATAATTAATTATTTGGAATTATTTTGAGAGCGATACAAATTTTATATCTAACCAGCGTAACCTTGAAAGCAGCTGTCATTGTTGAAGAAAAAAATTTCATTATTTAAAAAAATTATATTTATTTTTATAATAATATATAGAACGATATATAAATTATATATTAAACTAAATATTGTACTCAGGCCTTGATGTAGTAGTTAGCATGCTGGCCATCCGTTCCAAGGATCGCGGGTATGCACCCCGTCTCATGCGTCACAAATTTATTCCGATGCCCCAAAAAAGATCTTAAATAAATTTAGAAGATAAGAAAAACTAAAATTGTTGTCCTTATTCATTCCTTTTCATTTTGAATGCCCTGTTGTGATTATTAGTTGGTGTGTTGCCAGTTTTTTTAGAAATTTCCCAAGTAAAGTTGAAGCCATTTGGTATCCAAATGGCTTAAATAAAATCATCCGAACCCAAGATTATTCCATTCCATAGACTACAAAAAATCCAAAAATCACATAAATATTTCTCTATACATTTCCTATGGGAGAAATCGTAACTTTACGAATTAATAACTCAAAAAGTTATAGGAATTTCGTGGTAAGACTGCAAAATTTCCTCATTCCAATGTAAAGTTGGTCAAACAGAGTGAGAGAGACGGACGTCCGGACAGACAGACAGACACTCCGCTATTATTATATATGAATTATTTAAATATTGGAAAAAGGGGAAAAAATATAAATAATTTATAATTTTTTTTTAAATTTGTTTAAGGTCTTTTTCGGCATCTAAGGCCATTTAAACCCTATTTATTTCAAATGATTGATCGCCAATTCAAATGAAATAAATTTTTCTCGCTTGGGACGGGAAGCGAGCCCGAAACCCCCAGCTACTAGAAGCTTATCTTATGTCTTCTCTCTGAGCCATGGATCACGGGCTAATTTATAATTTGAATACAAGTATTACTTAAGAAAAAATTTAAAAAAAAAACCAGAATTCGGTTTTTCGGAGAAAACTAGGTTTCTCGGTTTTTGAAAATTAGCCAAAAAAACAGGTGTACCGGTTTCGGTTTCCACTGGAGTCCAAACCCTAGTATAAACCTCAAGTCATCAGGTCTGTGGTCAAGATAAAAGTATTTAAACAACATTTAAATCATGATAATCACTGGTGTACTTTTTTAGTCAACTGTTTTACTTTCCAAATATCCTTTTTGCATGCTTCTAACCTCATCTGTGAAGATGTGAAAAATTATTTTCCTAGAAAACATACTGTCCCAGGACATCATGTACTATTATTAGCTTAAAAAATAGAAATAGTGCTTAATGAGCTTGACCATTCATTACATTTATATTACTTATGATGGCAAGTAGCTACTAAATATAACTACCTTTCTTTGATTTATTTCATAAAAGTATAAAGTTAAAAATTTCAGCACTGAAAATATGCGTTTTCGGAGGAATCACCCATTTATATTTTTAAAATTTTATTAGTTAAAATAAAGTGTTTAAATCACCTTGCGGAATATAATAGTAAAAATATGAAAAATAAAATTTGAAATTCACAAATAAATGATTTGTGATAAAAATAGTAAATAAAAAAAGTTATTTATTAATTATTTTCCATATTTTTATTTGTCAATATTTTTTTTAAGGGTTAACATAACTTTATATATATTTTTATTTGGGTATAAAAAAGTTTTGGGAGAGAATATTCACTAATAAACTTGAACTACATGAGTTTTTCATCTAATATTCTCGTAAAAAAAAAAAAAAAAAAGAATGAACTGATTATAATGTCGATAAAGATTTTTATTATAATAGAATCTTAATTGAATTGTTACAGCCTCTACACGAGAAATTGAAGGGCGTAGGCATCTGCGTGGTGAATCTGGTCGATGATATGCAAGAATATATGCGAGGATTATTCATTTGCATGTAAGTTCCCTTTTTCTAAAATTAAATTTTTTTAAATTAATGATTGTAAAAATACTTTCTCTCTCTATAGTATATTAACATATATATATAGAGGTAAGAGAAAGTTAAAAGGTAACCGACTTGAAATATATTTTAGCAAATTCAATCTTGGTCGAAATATAATAAATACTTATATTATCACTTGGTTAACCCCATAAATTCATTGTTGCTAAGCCAATGACTTATTTAAACCATTTAAATTCCCGAGTCAAAATTTTGTCCTTGAAAAAACCTCCTGTCGTAAATTTAAGCCCTGATCTCAGCCTGGTATTCCATTGTGTTTCTCGACCTTCTCTGGGCCTGAATACGCACGAAGCAGGCCGAAAGCAGTCTAAATTTTATACCCTGGACTCGTCCTCCCATTGCCCTTTTTTGAGCCTCCCTCATCCTTGCCTAGACCTGCCCTTTTGTCATATTTATTCTATTGTTATTATGATTGATTTATAGATAGGGAAGCAAATGAATTGGAATAAAAATGCAAAGTGGAAAAAACATCAAATTATTTCAGTTTTTTTTAAATTATTTATTTATTTATTTATTTATCATTTTTATTTATAGTATGAATATTTAGAAAAATTATAAAATATATAACTAATACACAACACATTTATAAATTTATTTTTAAAACATTTAAAAAAAAAACATGACATACACAAGAGCGGACACTAGGGTGGGAGGGGGTTTAAAAGCCTCATTGTCTGTCTGTGGGAGTGCGAAGACAGGACAATATTTTTTTTAACAGTATGAGATCATAGCAAAAGTGACGGCAGGAGGCCGAAACAAGGATTCGGCGAGAATGGCCAGGTTGAAGACCGAACAAATTTATCAATGCGAGGCTAAATACAGGTTAAAATTTATTGCTCCAGGATAAAAGCAGGACAGAATTTACGACTTCAGGGCAAAGCAAGGACAATTTTTTGACTCGGGTTGTTACTATTAATTAAAACCACCTTTCATTCTTTTATTCCTAGTTCAGAACTTGAACGATTGGTATGAAATTTGGTTAAATAAATTTCATACTTAACCGTCCCTGTGTTTATTAAACTTTTTGTGGATTGTATTATTATTATTATGGGAGTTTTTAATTATAGACCACATTTTGTTATTAATTATTTATTAAATATATAAATACTGTACAACGTTTCGACTGCTTGTTCTGCATTCGTTTTCAAGTACTGTGCTTTAAGTACTTGCTCCTATTCAAGTGAGCTAACATCTAAGGGACCGTTACGTGCATTTTACATGCAACGACGTCAGCGCCATCTTCATTCCCATTAAGTTAGACCCATACTTCAGCGCCTTCTACAATCATTCCCATGAATCACAATCATCAAAGCAAGTGTTTACATAAAACGCATAATGTTACAATAAGTTTTTACTTTCTCATACCTATGTATATATGTAATATATATATAGAGAGAAAGTATTGGATTCATGTCAAAAATTCGATGCCGAGATTTTGATGGATCTTCACGTTTTGAGGTCCCCTGAATCCAACCCCTGTTTTCGCGACATGGTCTGTCTGTGTGTGTGTGGGTGGGTGGGTGTGTGTGTGTTCAATTTTAAGCGAAGGAATTGAGCTAGGAGGTTGAAATTTTATATTTAAGTTAAATACCTCCCGGGACCGGAAAAATAAGCTTTTAATCAAAATCGGCCAAAGAGTACTAGTACTTTACTGATTTACTTTTTCAGTTTTTTTCGATTTTCTCAAAATTCGCTCTAACGATTTTGATTAAAATTCAAAAATCAATTATTTTTTAGATTCTCTTTCAAATGTATATTCTCGTTTTGCCCTCAAAATTGTTTGAAGCACACTTTACTCTTGTTCTTCATAGGAAAGATAGGAGAAATGGTTGCCATGGTAACAAAATATAAATATTTTCCCATCACAAATTTTTACATCTGAATTCATATGTTCCGTACTGTCGGGAAGTAAATATATGTCGACACCAAAAAATCTGGTGTGACAAGCACACACTGTAAAAAAAATTTCGATGATTTTACATTTTTTTTGTTGTAAGCAAATTTCCAAGACCAATAGATACTAAATTTACTATACAGTTGAATTATATTTTTACAAAACTCTTTGCAAAAAATCGTTTACAAATGTGTGGTAATTTTACTAATATTTAGCAATTTTCGAGTCCAAATGTCTGGTAATTTTACGAATATTTAGCAATTTTCGAGTCCAAATTTGGTAATTTTACTAATGTTTAGCAATTTTACCAATCAAATGTCTGTGTAATTTTACAAATATTTAGCAATTTTACAATCCAAATGTTTGTAATTTTACTAATATTTAGAAAAAGAAAAAAAATTTACGACTGGACCCGTCATAGGTTATTGACCTTTAGGGGACGTCTCTACCTGAATGGAGTGGAAATAAATATTTTTATTTAATGAAAAATTCCTCCAGGGTTTGAACACTGACCTTTTTGGTAGAAGCCTTGCTGCCTAGTCCATTTGATTTTGCAATTGAAATCTTCTGAAGACCACTTTACTCTTGTATTTCATAGGGAAGATAGGAGAAATGGTTGCCATAGTAACAAAATATAAATATTTTCCCATACTTATAAATTTTACATCTGAATTCATATGTTCCGTACTGTCATGTCGGGAACTAAATATATGTCGACACAAAAATCAGGTGTGACAAGCACAGAACACAACTTTCGATTACCCGAAGGTAAGGAGAAAGTTGTGTGCTATGCGCCAATCCTGCCAGATTTTTTTCCAAATTTTTTCCAAAATTTTTGAAAAATCACTACCAAATTTTTAAAATTTTAATTTTATTAAAATTGTGATTTTATTTAAAATTTTTAAAGTTTTATAGTAGATTTGTTTTTGTTTTATACTATTTGAATATATTAAATTATTTTAATTTTCTAAAAAAAATTTTTTTGCCCCCCCCCCCCCTGATTCAAATTCGTTCCGGCGCCCCTGGATATGACTAGACTATTTGTGGCCCAAACAAATCTAGTATATTATTACAATCAATATAAATCTGAGAAGCTGATAAACCATTTGCTTAATGATTTATTATTTTGTAGTTTAGTAGTTATGTTTTCTTATCATTTTTGTATTGTGGTTGTTTGGACCTAGCCACCGAGGACCGGGACCACTAAGCGGATCGTTAATCTATTTATTTCATTTATTTATCTACACTAGAAATAATCTCATCCTCTAGTATCAGTAAAGCCACAACAGTAGAGGAATGTGTGTTAAAGGGATGAATAAAATAAAATAACATTAAATATTCACGTCTCTGTCTCTCATGGGAGCCAATTGATGGAGTTGAGCATTTAAAAATATTTTTCTAAATAATCCACCAAAATACACTAAATAAAAAGCTTTTTAAGTGATCACACATGAATATTAAAACATGACTTGAACTCGCTTGGGTTCTTACCTTGTCAAATTTATCCCCGAAAGAAGATGACATTTGTTTATATAAAGAAAGAAAGAAAGAAAAAAACATAAATATCCCAGAGGAATATGAATAAAAAATCATATGGTCTTCAAATTCAGACATTTGGATTATAGATAGGCAGAGATTTATTTACTAAAGATGGTCTAGTTCTTATGGATATAATAAATAGTTTAAGAAAAAAAGAAAATGCAGAAAAAAAAGAGTTATTTCTTTTTTACTTTCTATTGTTTCACTGCCTCACCCTGCGCCTAAAATTACTCAACAAAAGTTTCCGTTCCCCTTTTTTTTACTTTCTCTTACCTATGTAGATATGTTATATATATATATATATATATATATATATATATATATATATATATATAGAGAGAGAGAGAGAGAAAGTATTGGATTCATGTCAAAAATTTGATGTCGATATTTTGATATACACGTTTTGAGGTCCCCTGAATCCAAAAAAGTGGTTTTCGCAACATGGTCTGTCTGTGTGTGTGTGTGTGTGTGTGTGCGCAGGGCCGTGCTTAGGGGGGGGCGACCGGGGCCTTTGCCCAGGGCGCAAATTTTGAAGGGGCGCAAGTGCAGAAAAATTTTGGTTCCGCGGGCGGCAAAAATTTAGCGTCTCTAAAAAAAAGGTAAAATATTTTATTGGATTCATGTCGAAAATTCGATGTCGAGATTTTGATGGATATACACGTTTTGAGGTTCCCAGAATCCAAAAAAGTGGTTTTCGCGACATGGTCTGTGTGTGTGTGGTCTGGGTTCAATTTAAAGCATGAAGGAATTGAGCTATACAAAATATAAATAAATATAAATGTTTATCTAATATATAGGCGGAAACCAAATATATATTGACACAAAAATCTGGTGTAACAAGCACAGTTCACAATTTTCTCTTACCCTTGGTAAGTTGTGTACCGTGCGACCAGACACACCAGATTTATATCTATATATATAAAAATGAAATGGGAAAAATGTATGTATGTATGTATATGTTCTATAGAAATCCACAATTTTCAATGAATCCATTTGAAATTAAGTACACATATAGTACTTGGACCAGGGAGTAACGTAGTAATAATTTGAATCTCTTAAATGTTTTGGAAAATTAATTATAATCAAATTTCTTCAATATGGGAACACAAAATCACCAAGTTGGCTAGAAATTAGAGAGCGTCCTATGTGCTGTGTGAACCAACTTCCTACCTGACTATGGGCTGGGGGCGGGGCTACGCAGCAGTTGAAAAGCGAAGAGAGGAAGCAGGTGACTGACCCTTTAAACAGTCATAAACAGACCCTTTTGGGCTATGCCCAGTCGGACACAGGCTCCTTCCTTTTTTTTTTTTTTTTTTTTAAACACTCACACTTTTTCTCATTCGCATTCACATTCACACACACATACACACAGTCTTTTCGGCAACTAAGGCCATTTAAGACTTTAAACGATACTCGTATGTATATAATATATATTTATTTGGGGTCCAGGCATTCTTATTTAAGCCATTTGGTATCCAAGTGGCTTAAATAAAATCATCGGACGCCTGGGGTCCGAACCCGCGACGTTTGGTATACGAGGTTAGCACTCTAACCTCTACGCCAAGCCCCGAGGGCGGCTCCTTCCTTAACATCATAACACTTGCCTTGCAACAAGAAATATCCCAAATTAAAAATAAACTTGCTCGCTGAAGGCGAGCAAAGGGGTCCAGGGGGCGCAGCCCCTGGCTAGGCGCAAAGCCCGCCGAAGGCGGGCTTTGCGACTAGTCTCTTATAAAAATTTAATTATATGATTTCTATTACATAAAATTGAATTTATGATTTTTTTTTTTATTTATAATGCCACTAGCCCAAATATCATAAGATAAGTCAAATAATTATTCTGCAAATATAAATATTCCAATATTATAATTAGAATTAAAAAGAATATTTGTGAAAGGATTAAGGGATAAATAAAACAATGATTTAATAAAATAATCTTTATTGAATAGGATGAAAAATAATAGATAAATATTTCTTTGTTTCAGAAGAGAGACCTTAGAAAAAACATCCATGTTCGTCATCATTATTCATCATTATTATAAAACAAACAGCACATACGCAATTGCAGATTATTTTTAAAAAAGTAAACCTACATACAAGAAAGCGAGCAAAGCAAAGCAAGTCTTCAGTTGAATTCATCTCGATGAAGGAGCCATCTCTGTGCAAAAATCATCTCTTCTATTGCGATTCTATTAGTGAGAATAAAAGGACACACACCCCTCATCTCACTCCAATTAAAAGGTATTTATAATTTGCTTATTTCATTTTCATAGAAGGGTTAACATTTTATTTTTGTATTTTCTTTCTTAACATATATTTATAAAATTTTCCTTTTTTTAATGATGATAAGGGGTGTACATTACGGTTGATAAGGGGTGTACATTAGGGTTGATAAGGGGTGCACACAGGGCCGTGCTTAGGGGGGGCGACCGGGGCCTTTGCCCAGGGCGCAAATTTTGAAGGGGCGCAAAAATTTATCGTCTCTAAAAAAAAGGTAAAATATTTTTACGGGGAAAAAATTGGGGGAAATGGGGCGGGAAACATTTTTGTGACAATGTAAAAAATATATACAAAGGGCGCTAAAGGACTAACTTGCCCCGGGCGCTAAATAACCTAGGCACGGCCCTGTGTGTGTGTGTGTGTGTGTGTGGGTGTGTGGGTGTGTGTTCAATTTTAAGCATGAAGGAATTGAGCTATGAGGCTGAAATTTTATATTTAAGTTTTGTACCCCCCGGGACCGTAAAAATAAGCTTTTAATCAAAATCGGCCAAAGAGTACTAGTACTTTACTGATGCACTTTTTCAGTTTTTTTTTTCGATTTTCTCAAAATTTGCTCCAACGATTTTTTTTTAAATTCATAAATCAATTATTTTTTAAATGCTCTTTAAAATGTATATTCTCATTTTGCCATTTAAATCTTCTGAAGACCACTTTACTCTTGTACTTCATAGAGGAGATAGGAGAAATGGTTGCCATGGTTACAAAATATAAATATTTTGCCATACTTATAAATTTTACATTTTGAAAATCAAATGAACCATACTATCGGAACAGTGGCGTAGTGAGCTTAACTCGCGCCCGGGGCACAATACCTTTTTAGCGCCCCCCCCCCCCATTCGAAAACCATATAATATTATATGTAAAACATACAAAATTATTATATTTATATTTGGCACTAAATTTAAAATATATTTTCCAGAAATCAATTAAAATAAAAATAAAAATTATCCAGAATTTTTTTTGTTTTGCGGACCATTTGGCGCCCCTTTGTGAGTAGCGCCCGGGGCATGATGACCCCCCTTGCTCCCCCCTCGCTACGCCACTGTATCGGAAACTAAATACATGTCGACACAAAAAATCTGGCGTGATAAGCACAGTACACAACTTTCGATTACCGAAGGTAAGGGGAAGAGAAAGTTGTAGAAATAATACCAGTTTTAAAAATTTTAACTGTATGTTGTGTTTTAAAAAATTTTCACTTTCATTTATTTTAATTTATTAAATAATGTGTATATAATTTTTTAAAATTAATAAATTAAATTATTATTTTATTTTTCACAGGGAGTAATACAAAGGCGAAGTTGCGTTGCAATCTCTTTGTCGCCATTGAAGACGGAAGCGAATGCCTCGTCTCTTAAATCTCGTCCATGACTTTGGCTGCCTAGAATTTTTTCTCTCATCGCATATATTTATTCTCAACTATTTTCGTTATTTAAGGTCAGTAATGCAATTAAATATTTATTTAATTGGTTCAAGATTATTATTTTCAATTAAATCATTAAATGAAACAAGTCAAATATTATAAACTCATGATTCATCAGGATAACCTTTGTCTGTCTGTCAAATTTTATTCTCATTTTTTTAATATTTCATCTCTTTTAATCATTTAATATGCATTTTCAATTTAATTTTGTATGTAAATTATATAAATTAAATAGATTACCGGTATTTATTTTATTAAATCATTGACTCTTCGCTTTAAATTTGACATTTAAATTTTTTCATTAACCACAGAAACAAATGATTTAATCACATTTCTTTATTTTTCGATCCATTATTATCCATTTTTATAAATATTTTATGAAATAATTAAAGTGTCGTTCAATCTGAATATGTCAGATTCATTGGATCTTTACTTAACTTTTCTATTTTCAAATGAATTTTAATCACTCATTATTTTTAGCCATTTTATATTTTTTCAAATGCAAATCTTTATTAAATGCTCATTTTATTTTTAATTTTAGGTGTTGATTTACACTAAATAATTTGTTGTCAGCTGCTTTGCTTCGAGCTTTGATCCATCAATCATATATGACAAAATATATTATATATATAATTTCCCAACTTATGAAACGAAATAGAAATGGAATTATATTCGTTTTCAAAAATAGATATTAGAAGGGACTTAAGCTTTCCCCTTTCAAAGAAATTAAATATCATAAAATAAGGTAAGCGTTAGTAAATTGAAATTTATGTTTCACTAATTTTAAATGTATTTTCACCTGTATATATATTTTTTTTATTTTCAGAATTTCGTCCAAGATTCATCTATTTATTATTCCAGATAAACTCCTTGTCAATTCGCACTCCTATTTGGTGAGTTTATTATTTTTTATCACGTTATTTTTCCTATAAAATCTACTATTTGTCTTAAATAAATAGCAAGATAGTCCAAGAGTAAAGAGAGGAATAAAAAAATTGAACCACTCATTATTTTAAGGCATTTTATATTTTTTCAAATAAAAATCTTTATCAAATGTTGTTTTTATTTTTAATTTTAGGTGTGATTTGGACCAAAGAACTTGTCGTTTGCTACTTTTCTTCGAGCTTTGAATGGTATAACATCTTCCATCAATTATATATATATATATTTTACTATGATGGGAGGGAGCTCAGCAAAGTCCAAAAGCCAGGAGAGGCTCTGCTAATATTTTACCCACCTTAACAACTGAAGCAGGCAGTGAAAATTTTAACAAACCTTGTCTTGAAAATGGATGACGTTTAGTTCCAGCTGACTGACAAGGTGAATATAAAATAATCCGGGCCGACATAAGCCTATAATTTTTTTTTTTTTATCATCTGAATATAATTCAGCCTTCCTTTACACTGACTTTCATATATATTATATAAGTTTATGGCGTTTGACTTATGATTTTCTTTCGTTTTAATTAATAATTTTTTAAGATAGAAGGAAAATTTTGTTCAACGGTATAAAACTACTTTTATATATTTTAGTATTTTATCTATTCATTCTAGGAATCTAATAATAAAATTTCATTATTTTTCTTTTATTAAAATCAATTCGTGATTTGAAAAACTAGAAAATTTTTTAATTCTTAATTCAAAATTATCTTTTTTAAATTAAATTTATTAGGGAATTTGGCCGGGGTTTGTGTTTATAAATTTAATGCTCGATGTAGAGGTTGATGGGAAGGCAACATTGTGAAAGTCAGAATGGTTGTGGAGGAGGATTAATAATAATATAATTTAAATTAGCTAAGGAAATGTCCCTTTGGAAAAAAAAAAAAATGTTATCAGAATCATTCTGGGGGGGGGGTTAATTTTCAAATAAATTTTGCTTCCGGAGAACGATGACTATGTCGTCTGGCTCTGGTGGCACATTTTTATTATTTTTATTTCAATGTTTTTATTTAAATATTTGAAAATATTTTTTTAATCAAGCAAAACCAAGCGATGAATTATTGTTATCTAAAACTTTTAAAGCCCAGTCGGGCTGGAATACTTATTTACTTACTTTGTATAATAAAATAATATTTTATTTTGTTTTCTCTGACCGCTGCCAATCTCAAGTAGCATGGATTAACTCGTCTGAGAAAAATATATATACAATAGCAAATAAATAAGAAAATTTTAGGATATTAGGTTAAATAAAAATTCTCTTAAAAAAATATGACTTAATTAATATCAAAATTAGATATGCACTAGTTTAAATCAATAAAAAAGAGAAGAAATGATACAGCCAATATATATAATTTTTTAATAGAAATGACAAATAATCAAAATCTTTGTTCCAGGATCTCCTGATAAGGATTCGGCATCACGAGGGATGGATAAAAATCACACGGAAATGCTGCTACATAAAAGAGGTAAATCAACGTTTTTAATTTTCACTTTAATCCAAACAAAATAGAATTTCTTAACGTCTTTGACTCGAGTCCCAGTGAACTTAAATAATATCTTAAAAAATAAAAAATTTTCTCATTATGAGATTATTAAATATTATATTATTATTATTATATATTATATTATATTATTAAATTTTTTCAAATTATAATTAGATATTTTTGAAGTACTATCATTAGAATTTGCAAATAATTTTTTTTTAAGAATTTTTCCTCGGAAAATAACATATTTAGTTGCGAATTCTTATGTTAGAATGCCTTTAAATTATTTCGTTCGTTGACAGGAAAATATAATTACAGCACATAATTTATAATTAAAATTAGGACACAAACCTTAGATAGCCGATTCATTAATTTAATTAAATTACCCTCGTGAAACTCGCATAAATGCAACCTTAGTTCAAAATGTTTCACTTGAAACCCACACCGTAAACCTTAAATTTCATTAATTTAATCAATACTAATGATTCTAAAAAACTGCATTTTTTAATAAATTCCTTTTTTATATTTTTTCAGACTAAAAAGGGACAACTCAGCAGCTGGTAATGAAGACGAAGAGTGAAAATCTCCCGATCACCAAGAGATTATTGGCTGGAAGATACATATGGAGTGCATTATCAAAAGAAACAGGCCGATAAAACAAGAATATCTGAACTTAGACATGTCTTTTTCTGAAAACGTTTGACTTTGTAAGTGTTTAATTTTCAATCTAAAAACTCTCCACTGCAATCTCTAATAATAATAATAAATGTTCATTTAATTCAGGGTGGATCTATCTACTCAGAAATTTATTTTACTTATTTTAAGAGTAGAAATTTTCTTAGATTTTTTTGGAACTTGTTCACCCTTCCCCGGATACACCCTTATGTCACTTATTTTACCTTTCTTTGCACCTGGGGCTTTTTCAAGAAAATTATTTATAAATAAATCATTTGTCAATTAGAAAATGTTTAATTAAATCATGGACTTGCAATTTAAAAAATTATAATTGGAGCAATTTTTGAAAATATTTTTAGTTAAAATAATTAACTTTCTTGAGAAAGCCCCCATTCCATTAAATTTAAAAAAATATATAATATTTATATTATATTGTATTATTAATTACAAGTTGAGCTAATGATGAATAATTGAAATTTCTTCCCTCACTTCATTCTTTTTTTTAATTTTATTTATTAATTAGGGATTTGGGAATCAGGAATTTATTTTTTATTATAAATGACTTTAGCAATTTAAAAATTAACATCACTTTTATTAATTTATTTAATTAGGCTACATAATATCATTTCCAAACTTTATTTAACTATAATTATATTAATGCATTTTTATTTACAGATATTCGCAACTTGAATGGATCAAGACGTCGTAAAAAATGCACTGGTCGCCTGGCCTTCGTGTATGTTAACGTGAGAGAAAACTACAAATTTTTGTGAGTATAAAATACGCATAAATACTTTATTTTTTTTTAATATATTGGATATTCATGTCAAAAATTCGATGTCGAGATTTTGATGGATTTACATGGTGTGAGGTCCCCCCGAATTCAAATACTTTCTCACTATATATTTCATATATAGGCTAAGCATGAAGGAATTGAGCTATGAGGCCGAACTTTTATATTTAAGTTAGACACCCCCCTCCCCCCCTGAGCGTGAAAATAAGCTTTTAAACAAAATAGGCCAAAAAGTACTAGTAAATAAGAAATTATATATAATATTTAAGATCATACTTATATATAAAAGGCTAAGAGGGTGTCCGATGTGTGAAACAACCAATCAGGCCTCAGGGATAGCGCCATGGTAACAAAATATAAATATTTACCCATGTTCACGATTTTTTTTATTTATTTACATTTTGAATTCTAAAATATCGGCGTAAATTTTTGTCTGTGTACCGGGAGAGTCCCGAAAAGGATATGATTCACAAAAAATCTTAAGTTCATGAATAATTAACCGCTAAAATAATCTCTACCGTACATATAAAAATGAAAAGGGAAAATGTATGTACCGGTATGTATATAAGTAGGCGAGCAAGGGGGTCCAGGGGGCGCAGCCCCCTGGCTAGACGGAAAGCCCCGCCGAAGGCGGGGCTTTGCGTCTAGTATTATATATATCGCGTATGTTAGCCGCGAAATTTATACAATTAAATATTTATTAATTCATATAACCGAAAAAATAAGGGTGTGCCGCCGGGAGTCGAACCACGGATCCTCCGATTTGTACCCAGCGGGCCCACACCCTTATTTTTTCGGGTATATGAATTAATAAATATTTAAAAATACTAGTACTAGCATAATTAATACCTATATAGAGAAATCGATCAATAGTAAAGGGATTGATGAAATTTTCCAAATTCATTTTATTTGCATCTTGGTGCTGACTTTTTTCTAATTTTTTCATTTTATATCTGCTGGCTAGATATTTTACGGATTCTTTCATTTGAGAATTCTATCTATGTTAAGACATTAATTAGAAAATTGTATTTAAATTGAAAATCTTAAAAAATATTTTTTCTATTCCTTTTCTCTTTTTTTTCTAAAAAAAACCCCCAAACAAATAAGAAATTTTTTTCTTACTAAACTAAAATCCTGTTTTAGTCTGAAAATAAACTAAATTTAGTAGAGGCATAGAAAAAATATTTTTTTAAATGAATTTTGATTCTAATCACCCAAAAACTATTTTTGAATTAAACCTACAGTCAGGGCCGCAGACAGGGGGGGGGGCAGGGGGGCTATATCCCCGGGGCCCGGGCCCATTGCGCTCCCATCTTAAAATTCTAATAAAAACTAATTTTCATGGTTAAAATTTCAATTAAAAAAAATTATTTTCTTGAAATTTTTTTTCTCAGGGGGCCCGGGCCCCTTAAGTTCAAATCTTAAAATTTCAATTAAAAAAAAAAAATCATTTTCTTGAATTTTTTCGTTCGGGGACCCGGATCCTTTGAGCTCAAATCTTAAAATTTCATTAAAAAAAAATCATTTTCTTGAAATTTTTTTCCTCAGGGGGCCCGGGCCACTTAAGCTCAAATCAAGTTTGATCTTTTTCACGACTCAGGAATTGGGGGGGGGGGGGGCGCATTAGTAAGTAGCCCCGGGGACCGTCAAGTCTGTCTGCGGCCCTGCCTACAGTATTTCTATTTAATTCTATGTTTATTTATATATTGGGAATTTCGTTAGCTGCTCGGTCCCACCCTTATTAAAAAAATTCATGATTAAATTAAAATTTACTATTTATTTTCTAAAAGGAATTTTATTCCAATACATATTTGAGAAAATAAAAACCTTTAGTAAGTGAGAATCTTGTAATTGTTCACATTTCAATTTAAATAATATTATTTTCTCAAGCTTGTTCATTGGCCACAATATTTTGTTAAGACTGGTTTTACGCAAGAAACAAGATCTTAAACTTGTGCGGTGCACGATGACATACCTTCGTGGAAACCCGACTTAACACAAACATTTTGGCAATTGATAGGGAAAATAATAAATAAATTGAATATCTTCTTCTTTCTTCGCCTTTATTATTCCCGCAGTGCGGGGTGGGGCGGAATTAAATTATATATATTTGCATAATAACTATAATATTTTTAAAAAAGTGATTATAATTTGTTTGTTTTTTTTTTTTTTTTTTTTTAATTTCAGAATTCGTTCCCAGCGGCTTTTACTAGTTAATCCAGGAGAACTCACCGTTATTTCTTTCGAGTTGCCATTTGGTGAGTTTTTTTTTTTTTTTTTTTTTCAAATAGACATACAAAATTTGACTTCTGATTTTATCAAACCATTTAAATTTGAAGACAATTTTTTTTTACTAAATTCCGACTACGGAGGTAATAATTGTTTTTTATACAGTAGTTGCTTGTAGCTGGGAATCTTAGTTGATTGATTTCTATTACATAAAATGTGAATTTTTTTTATTTTTTTTATCGCTAAACCAAGCACTTTCATAAGATAGGTCAAATAATTATTCTGCAAATATTAATATTCCAATATTAGATTAGAATTAAAAGAATATTTGTGAAAGGATTAAGGGATAAATAAAACAATGATTTAATAAAATAATCTTTATTGAATATTTAATGATTGAATAGGATAAAAATTAATAGCTAAATATTTGTTTGTTTCAGATGAGAGACCTTAGAAAAAACATCCATGTTCGTCATCATTATTCATCATTATTATAAAATAAACAGCGCACACGCAATTGCAAATTATTTTTAAAAAGTAAACCTACATACAAGAAAGCAAGTCTTTTTAGTTGAATTCATCTCGAGGAAGGAGCTATCTCTGTTGCAAAAATCTTCTCTTCTATTGCCATTCTATTGAGGTAGAATTAAAAAGGACACACACCCCTCATTTTACTCCAATTAAAAGGTATTTATAATTTGCATATTTCATTTTCATAAAGGGGTTCAACATTTTATTTTTTATATTTTCTTTCTTAACATATATTTATAAAATTATCCTTTTTACTTTCTCTTACCTATGTATATATGTAATATATATATAGAGAGAAAGTATTGGTTTCATGTCAAAAATTCGATGTCGAGATTTTGATGGATCTTCACGTTTTTGAGGTCCCCTGAATCCAAAAAAGTGGTTTTTCGCGACATGGTCTGTCTGTGGGTGGGTGGGTGGGTGGGTGGGTGGGTGGGTGTGTGTGTCTGTGTTCACTTTTAAGCATGAAGGAATTGAGCTATGAGGCTGAAATTTTATATATAAGTTAAACACCCCCGGGACCGGAAAAATAAGCTTTTAATCAAAATCGGCCAAAGAGTACTAGTACTTTACTGATGTACTTTTTCAGTTTTTTTCGATTTTCTCAAAATTCGCTCTAACGATTTTGATTAAAATTCAAAAATCAATTATTTTTTAGATGCTCTTTCAAATGTATATTCTCGTTTTGCCCTCAAAATTGTTTGAAGACCACTTTACTCTTGCACTCCATAGAAAAGATAGGAGAAATGGTTGCCATGGTAACAAAATATAAATATTTTCCCATACTTATAAATTTTACATCTGAATTCAAATATTCCCTACTGCCGGGAACTAAATACATGTCGACACAAAAAATCTGGTGTGACAAGCACAGTACACAACTTTCGATTACCGAAGGTAAGAGAAAGTTGTGTGCTGTGCGACAGTCACACCAGATTTTTTAATGATGAAACCTGAGGGTGATAACACTGTGCAACAAAATGAAACTTTTTTTTCTCGCCCCGAGAAAATTCCTGTCAGATTCTTTAGTAAACTGACCTCCTGAATCCAAATATGACCTTCGTTTTCCCCCCAGCACGTACCGTTTTTCGGGGGTAGCCCCCTACTTATTCCCACCCCTTTTCGTTAATTATAGGGCCACGAAAAAAATTTGGAGGGATGAAAAGGAATATTTTAGCCTTAATATTCTTCAGGAGGTCTAGAAGTGAAAAGTTAAAAAACATTAACATTTGGATCCAAGGGGGGGGGGATGTAGGGGGTGGATTTTGTCGCTTAAAATGCAAAAAAATCATTAAAAATGATCAATTTTTTCTGATTTTTTCACAATTTTTTTCACTGATTTTCTACATATTCCAGCTGACAGACCCACCTCGCCCTTCCGTAAATATCCCTCAACTAAAAAAAATATATAGGACAAAGCGGATGGGGTGTGGGCGATTCCGAAGCCTTTGCAAGAAGATGGAAGATTGACAGCTCAGTTGGTTAAATTGGCAAAATATGCGGCTAATTTTCATTTTTTTGGGCTGATC
>JAKCPI010003499.1:0-85116 GCA_023213315.1 Euborellia annulipes
TTTTTTTTGGTCATTATTTTACTAATTGAAAAAGTGGATATCCACTATTTACGTGTGGTCTACTTTGTACATCTTAAAAAAGTGACTATTCACTATGAATTAGTAGTTTTTTACTAATTCGTTTTTAGAGAGCATGGTAACAAAATATACCGAGTAAATATTTTCTCAGATTCAAAATCAGCTTTTACGCCCACGGGGCTTGGAGTGTTGGTACTGTGCCTACCTTCTAGAACACAAGTCGCGGGTTCGGCCTCCCAGGCAGTCCGATGATTTTATTTAAGCCATTTGGATACCAAATGGCAGAAATAAGAATGCCTGGACCCCAAATAAATATATATTATATAAATACGAGTATCGTTTAAAGTCTTAAATGGCCTAAGTTACCGAAAATACTCTGTGAATGTGAGTGTGAATGAGAAAAAAAGTGTGAGTGTTTAAAAAAAAAAAAATCTAGCCACAGAGGCTTTTGTAAATGTTATTGTTAGCAACGGCTTGAGGCATGCTGATAAAATCTTTAACATTTTTTTTTTTTGAGACGAACGGTTGAGAAGCGCATTCTCTCGCTTTAACAGAATTTGTTTTTCATTAAGAAGTACTACACATAAAAAAGTTTTCGTTCAAAACACGGTGACAGGAAGGCCGTGCACTCCCATTGTAAGGAAAAAAATTATATAACAATTTTGATTATTTTTCATTTGAGAGATTAAATTATTTTAATTTGGCTTTAAGCAAGACAAAGCTCAATGCTTTTCAATGGGCGAATTCTGAATTCTCTCCTTTTGAGAATTTGGGAATCCGAGTATTTTTCTTGGACCTCTAGAAGACTGCAAATTAGAAGAAAAACAAAAACAAAACGCGCAAGTGTCTGTTGTTAACTGAGCAATTATCATTATTTTATTCCAAAGGAATGGGGGGATGTCACCCACGCAAAGTGTAGGGCTGTTATTAACGATCTTGCTTGTTTATTAAACCAAAGGGAAGAAGAAGAAAAAAACAACAACAACAACAGCAAAAAAGGAATTTCTTAGAATAGCCATCCATGAGGGAAAAGATAACCTTTTGGAGCAGGTATTAAAAAGAAAAAAAAGAGAGAAATCAATAGAAAATTTGCGATAAATTTTTATTATATCTCTCTGAAGAGAGATGCCTATTTTGAGAAGGCTCAAAGAATTGGCCAGTCTACTCTTTGAGAGATAAAATTTTATTTTTTATTTTAAAGGAAAATTGATGGCATTTTTTTTTTTTTTTTTTTTACTAGCAGCACTGCCCGCCTTCACCCCCTGCGCTCTAACGTCCGTCTTCTTGCCTTAATACGAGTAATACACAGACATCTTAAATAACTTAAAAAAAATTTATCATTGTTTGTTAAAAATCTGGTGTGACACTTCGGTAAGTTGTGTTCTCTGCTTGTCACACCAGATTTTTTGTTTCCACATATATTTAGTTTCTGATATAGACTGTAGCAGAGTTCACCACAAATGTGTGGTTCATTAATAAAAATAAGAATTTTTATTTTATATAAATGTTTTTTTTTTATACATACCAATGATTATAATAATTATTCTAAAATTATTATTCAAATGAAAATATTATAAATTAATTTAAATCGAAATAAATAAGAAATTGTGCTGACGTAGTAGAAGAAGGAGAGGATATACCACCCCTGAGTATGTGAGGAGAGGGGAGTGAGGAAGAAAGCGGAAGCCGACAGACCCAGCCGGGCCCTCGTAATGAAAGGGTTAAAGAGTGAACACATGCGCCATTTTCCTGTGCCCAGTTTCTTGATTCATGATATGGTGATATCTTCGTGGTCCGTCTACTGCTGGATGATCTCAACATCTTGGTGATCCTCTTCTGCGGATGCTGCGCCATTGGAAGACAGATAAGTCTCCGACATCGCCCTTAAAACCCCCCTTATTAGTGAAGTGAGCATAGCTAGCTATTGCTAATACGAGTTCTAATCATATTGAAAAGTTTTTAAGTATATAAATATATAAAAAAGTAAAAAAAGCGCTTTCCAATAAATAATAAAATAATTAATTCTTTAAAAACTACAAACAATAACCATAATAAAAAAGCAATGAATATCTATAGATAAATAACGAAACAAGAGATCTCAGGTTAACTTTAAAATATAAAATTTGTATTGGAAGATTATATATTTAATTTAAGGATCAGATTGATATTAATCTTTTTAATAATTTCTTTAATCACTAGTCTTTAATACATTTCCTATAAAAAAGCCGAAGCAGATAACTAACTCAATTTTTTTTTATTTAATAAACCCTTCTTTAAAGTTCATTCAACGTTTGTTTGTCTTACCCTTCATTATAATAATTTTAAGTTTCTCTCTTTCAGCAAAAAACTATTTATTCCTCGTTAATTCGAGAAGCACGTTGACTGTGCCTGTGGGCAGGGAAAAACACCCCCCTAGTTTCCCCCCCAGGTACGGGAAACGGCTTAAGACCTATTAGAATGCAAGATGTAACTAGCCACACCGTCCGCCTTGAAATTGGCTAAGGCCCGCCTGCGGCGGACTCTCTCCTTTTCTGATTTATTTTTTTTTTTTTTTTTTTTTAACCCTTTTCGGGGTTATTTATTTATCATATAAATCTTGGTATACATTGTACCGATGGCAACCAGGGGGCGTTCCACACGCTGATTACTCGGAGTCACCAATCCCGAACTTTCGCCGCGCTTGGCATCACTTAAACTCAACGATTGTGGTGACTGTTGATCTTCTCCGTTGCCAGGCCCCCGGCTTTCTGATTTATAAAAAGAAAATTATTCTTACTATTCCAATCCAGTGCCTGCTTGATAATTATAACAAATTATAATTTGTTTGCATTCAGAGAATACATAAATGCAAAGAATACATAGATATTTATCTATACATTTCCTATGGGAGAAATTGTAACTTCAGGAATTAATAACTCAAAAAGTTATAGGAATTTCGAGACCTGAGTATTTGTTCTGGACTCTCCATAACGCCCTTTATAGCCCAATGGCGGGTAGCTAAACGGGCACAATAAAAAAAAAAAAAAAAAACGCCCTTTATAAGGCTGCAAAATTTCGTTTCAAATTTCAAACGGGAAGTTGATCAAACAGAGCGTGGCAGACGGACACTCCCCTATTATTATATATAGATTAACAGTTAGGAAAATAAATTTTTAGTTGTTGTTTATAAGTTTAGAGCCATCTATATCCTTGTCATGAAAAAAAAAAACTTGCTCCCAGAGAGATTTGAACTCGAGCTTGTTGCAATTCACATTAACTCTCTCATACACTTTGCTTTATGATATTTCGATGCTTTTTTTTATCTACTTGAATGACACGTAGTAATATTAATTTTTTTTTATCAAAAGGTCATTTATAAATTTTAAAAAATTTATAATTAAAATTAGTTTATAAAAGTTAATTCATTTATATCCAGCCACTTAATCTATTTCTTATTAAACTCATGAAAAAATGTTATTTTGTGGGCGAATGGAACGAACTCTACAGGATAAATTTTGAACTAGCCTAGTATTGCCATCTAGCCACGTGTCATATAACTAGGAAAATTATAAGCATTCTTCCCCCCATGCTCTCTCTCTTAAAAGAAAAAAAAAAGAAAATTTAATTATATAACAATTTTTATTATTGTTCATTTGGGAGATTTATGCCCAGTTGCACCAACATATCTCAAGTCTCAAGATCGTCTTACATCTTACATTTGAACTTAGAGTGTTGCACCAACATTTAATACGAACTTAAGTCCTGATTTTGAGCTTACATCTCAAGTAGTCAAATTTGGCGACTTAAGTCCCTCTCAGCCTGAATTCGTAACCTAAAAGGAGAATTGTGACATTTTATCTATTCAACTATCTATATAATCCCTTAGAATATATATATATTTTTTTTTAATTAATCAATCTTATTGTTATTATTTAAAAAAAAATTATATTTTCATACTGCCTGTCAAGAATTTTTAAAAAATTTACCAGGTATATTTATATTATATATAAAAAATTCGAAATAAAATTTGTTGAAGCATAGACGGTGTGTAAAAGTTTAAACTGTTTTTAATCGCTATAAATTGGTTTTTACTTCAAGATATTAATAGAAAACGTGAATATTGGTGTGGATGGAGCTGATCGGAGGTGAAGATTTTGATGTTTGCATAATGTTATAATTGACAGAGAAGCTTTTGAACATAACCTCGTATTTTCAAAATATATCTGTCAAAATTCAATATGATTTTAAATAAATATATTAAATATATTTTTACTGTTAAATTTATTAATATATTAAATTAAATTAAAATATTAGCCTAAATTAAATTATTAATTTGTTTATTAATTAAATAAACCCATTATTAAAAATATAATATATTATATTAAATATTTTAAATATAAATAGATTTAAAGTTGATTGAATTGAAGTGGCAGAAAAACGTCAAACAAAAAGTAAGTAAATTTATTTATTTTAAATTAAAAAAAAAAAATACTGTAGATTAACTTACAATTTGTTTGTGTTTTTTTGTACCATTTCATTCAATAGTTTGTCTAGAAAAATATATTATGAAAATTTTTCTCTTTTTTTATTCCCCAATGAGGGAGGACCTAGAAATACTTCACTTATTAAAATTTGTTAATATTTTTTTTGTTGACAGAATTTGATAAAACAGATTAAGCTGATTATTTATTTATTTATTTTTATTTTGGTCAGATTTTGGTTAGCAAATATGTTTTTTGTTGTCCTGCAGTGCCGCCTAGTGGCTAATTTGTAACAAAAATGCGAGGTTGCCAGATGTTGTTTTTTCTTAAAGGCAGCTTGGGTAAGATCATTTGAAGATTCATTGGTGCAACGTTTTAAATCTCAAGCTGAGACTTGAGTTCAAGACGGACTTGACCAAGTCAAGATCTGAGACTAGTTGGTGCAACTGGGCATTAATTATTTCCAATTAATTGGTTTTAATTATTCATAAATCAAAAGAGATAAAAACAATCCAATGGGAATCAAGATATTTTTTAGGGCCTCCCCATTTGGGGATTTGGGGACCTGAATATTTTTCCTCCATAAGAGAATACAAAAGACTGGAGATTACAGGGAGAGGCATTTGGCTCAATGAACAAATATGTATAATTATAATCATTTTATTTACGGATAAGAGATGAAAAGTCGGAATTAAATAAATTTCAAAGAATATAATTCCACCAAGTCAGAGAGATCATTAACAAGTAGAATGCACGCAATCCTCTCTCCCTCTAGAAATGATATATAGAAGAACATCATTTCACGTTGACCTTGAAATCCCCCCCCTCCTTTGAGGGGAAGGGGGGGGGGAAATTAATTGATTATAAAATTTCACATAAAAATATTTTAAATATTCACTCTATAAATCAATTCTAAATAAATTAAAGAATTTAAGAGAAAAAAAAAAATTTTTTTTTGATAATTAATCAAAAGTCTGATGTAGCAATCAGAAGATTTTTTTTTTATTAAAAATAGAAGAAAAAAAAGGCAACGGAGTTATAAAACTTTCCACTTGATTTGATTTATAGTAAAAATTCTATGTGGAGATTTTGATTGAAATACACGTTTTAAGGTTCCTGGAATCCAAAACAAAAGGGAAAAAAAAATTTTCTTTCAGGTTGGGACAATCCTTTCCTGTAAAGGGTGAAAGAGGGTTTTTTTAAATAATAAATGATAAGTTTTTTTTTTTTTTTTTTAGGGGTTTTTAGTGAGAATGTTCCCAAAGGAGAGAATTTTCAAATAGTTCATTTGAGTAAAAGCAAGTGCACTTGTAAACGACTGCAGAATAAGCAATCGAAACGTTGTACAGTATTTTTATTTTTAATAAATAATTAATAACAAAATGTGCCCTCGGGGTTTGGTGAAGAGGTTGGCGTGCTAACCTCGTATACCAAAAGTCGCGGGTTCGGACCTCAGGCAGTCTGATTATTTTATTTAAGCCATTTGAATACCAGATGGCTTAAATAAAAATGCCTGGACCCCTAATATGTATATTAATCTCTATAACAGTTATCGTCAAAGTCTTATATAGCCTAAGTTGCCGAAAAGACTGTGTGTATGTGTGTGTGAATGAGTAAAAAGTGTGAAAGTTTTTTTATTTAAAAAAATAACAAAATGTGGTCTATAATTTAAAATTCCCTTAATAATAATTATACAAACCGGAGCTACGAGACTGAATTGGCACGTGACACGAAGCTTTTCAACAAAATCGGCCAAAGAGTACTAGTACTTTACTTTTTCAGTTTTTTTTTCAATTTTCTCAAAATTCCCTCCAATGATTTTGTTTAAAATTCATAAATCAATTATTTTTTAGATGCTCTTTAAAATGTATATTCTCATTTTGTCATTGAAATTGTTTCAGGCACACTTTCAGGTCTTTTCTCTAAAAACGGACGTTAAAATTTAAAATAAACAAATAGGTGTTAAAAAGTAATGTTAAAACAATCAGCAAAATTAATGTCATGTCTAGAGGGTGCCTTTAATATTTTAACGTCGTGTTTAAAATGAACATGGTGTCCTTAACCTAAAAAGTAAGGTTATGATTTTGATAGCTTTGAAATCAAAGCAACATGTTAACGTCGCTGTTAAAACTTTCTTTAGAGAATAGCATTTTTTTAACGCTAATTTTTTTAACACACATTTGTTTATTTTAAATTTTAACTTCTGTTTTTAGATAATAGAACTGTTTATAGGAAAGATAGAAAAAATGGTTGCCATCGTAACAGAATATATAGGGTAAAGTATACAGTGGTTGGCCCCCTTAAGCATTTTTATCTCTTTTCTACTTAATTTCTTCTAGACCAACAAAGCAATCAGCCCGAAAATTTTTTATAGAAATCCTAAAACTACAGTTATTCTGGTGCGATACTGAAAATTGAATATTTTCTAGCCGTTTTTTTTTAGAGACACAAAAACCAAAAAAGTTTCAAAAACATAGTTATTGGCCCCCCTGATACAGTTATTGGTTTTTCTTTCTACAGTCATTGGCCCCCCTCGCCACAAGCACATTTTGATTAGCTAGCATCCTAAAACATTTTAAACATACTTTTAGAAGGGAAATATGATAAAAAAATACCCCTAGATAATAAAAAATCTGGTGTGACTGGTCGCACAGCACTCAACTTTCTCTTAACTTTCATAACCGAAAGTTGTGTTCTGTGCTTGTCATACCAGATTTTTTGTGTCAATATATATTTAATTTCCTCCAATATATTAAAATTCAAGATGTCAAATTTATAAACATGGGAAAATATTTATATTTTGTTAGCAGCATCAAATAATTGATTTTTGAATTTTAATCAAAATCGTTTGAGAAAATAAAACTCCAAACTTCCCAGGGAGCAAGGGCGGATACAAGGGGGGGTAAAGGAGGTAATTACCCCCCTGAGACTTGAAAAAAAATTTATTTTCAATGTAAAATTTTAAAAATTATTACTTAAAAATTTGTTTTGCATTTATATTCTGGCAAAGAAGTACAGAATGCGTCTTTAAATTTCCGAAATTAAGATAAAATAGTGTGCTGTGCGACCAGTCACACCAGATTTACCCCCCCCCCGAGAAACACCTATATTTTCCCATGTTTATAATTTTTACATCTTGAATTCTAATATATCGGCGGAAACTATATATCTGTCGACACAAAAAATCTGGAGTGACAAGCACAGAACATAACTTTCGATTACCGAAGGTAAGAGAAGGTTGTGTGCTACGACCACCACCAGATTTATTTTTCTTTTTGAATAAAAAAAAAAGAAAAAGAGGAAATAAATGTGTTTAGAGATTTTGGATATACAAATCCCTGGTAATATATATCGAATTGTGGAAAGGGAGGGGAGGGGAGGGGGAGGGGAGGAGGGGATTTTAATCCTCAATGCAACAACAGTTTGACATCTTGTGTGTTGTGTGTGTGTGTGTGCATGCAAAGATTTGTTTATATACGACGGCGAGTGTGCGTGTTAGCAGAGGGTCTCATAAATATCCAGAGTGGACAGACAAGCAAGCAAAACTTGGAGCTATCTATATAATCCCGGCACCGGGAATTAGCCCGTAAAGCACCGAATAGGAAAAAGGGAGCGAGGCAGGCTATTGTCTCTTCTCTCTCTCTCTCTCTCTGATCCTCTTTCGATAACGACGACGACGACGAATATTTACGATTTTATTCGATTTCGATTCCTAATTTGTGACTATAACCGGTATCTAACGGCGGCGGCGGCTCTTCTTCTTTAAATAAATATTCACTCAAATTAATTCTAAATTAAATTTTAATCAATTACATGACTATGAATGATCTTTCTTTCTTGTTCATAAAAATATCCTTCTGAGCTTGTGTTACTTACTTGTTAGTGGAGTGCATAGCCTTCATGTCACCGATTTGATCAAAATTTTTTTTATGTGTAATGAAAAACAAATTCTGTTAAAGCGAAAGAACGCACTTCTCAACTGTTTGTTAAAGATTTTGCCAGCATGCCTTAAGCCGTTGCTAACAATAACATTAAGAAAAGCCTATGTGGCTAGATTGGTAGCGTTCATTCTTTGTAAACATGAAATCCCGAGTTTGAATCTCGCCGTGTCCAACTAATTTTTTTTTTTGGGTAATTGATTTTTTTTTTTTGTTTTAAAAAATATTTTTTTAAATTAATAAATAAATAAAAAGTGTTTTTTAATTATTGCCTTTTAATTTTTAACGTGTTCCATATATTTAAAGAAAATTCAAATGTTTCCTGTCAAAAATATAATATAACGAAATATTTAATATTATTTGTAAATTTATTTGTGTTCAATTAATAGTAATATATTTCTCGTATAATATTAAATATTTCCTTATTATATTTTTGACAGAAAGCATTTGAATTTTCTTTAAATATATGGAACAACATGTTAAAAATTAAAAGGCAATAATTAAAAACACTTTTTATTTATTTATTAATATTAAAACATATTTTTTAAAACAAAAAAAAAAAAGAAAAAAAAATTAGTTGGACACAGCGAGATTCGTACTCGGGATTTCATGTTTACAAAGAATGAACGCTACCGATCTAGTCACATCTAGGCTTTTCTTAATGTTATTGTTAGCAACGGCTTAAGGCATGCTGGCAAAATCTTTAACATTTTTTTTTATGAACAGTTGAGAAGTGCGTTCTCTCGCTTTAACAGAATTTGTTTTTCATTAAGTACTACAGATAAAAAAATTTTCGTTCAAATCGGTGACATGAAGGCTATTCTAAGCCCCAAATTTCTCTGTCAATCTCGGGATGGTCGTATTGAGAATATCCTTTTTGATAATCTGTTAAATACACGCGAAATGATGTTGTTTAGCTCTCGATCAAGTGGTGGATAAGCAACGTACTAGTTACTACGAATCACTATTGGGAAGTTTTGAAGGGGCCATTGAGAAGAAAAATGGGATGGATCCTTCACCAGGATAATGCACCGCCATCAGGACTCAAGAAACAATCACTGAATTAAGCATTGAGGTGATGCCACATCCACCGGACCTAGCGCTGTGTGACTTCCACCCATTCCCTGGAGTGAATTTGGGGGTCGTCATTTCTATGACTGTCCAGAGTTAAACAACTAAATTTCGGGTGTACTTTACAGACTATCAAAAAATGGCTTCAGGGAGTGTTTTGAACAGTGGACTGAACGCTGGAAACCGCTGTAGTTTGTCCGAGGGAGATTACTTCGAAGGTCTGAATGGAATTTGAATAAAATAATGGGTTAATTGGCACGGATTCTCTGAGTGTTCTGCAAGCCATCAAAGAATAAATTCAAGGAATAGATGATTTTGTAGATGATTTGATGTTCTGGGGCTTCTCTGCACTGCGACCTTTATAGATCTATTGTGCTCCCCGTATCACTCTCCGGGTTCAAGGCCCCTGGAGAGGATCATTCTAGGAATGGTTCATGCCCATCCCTCAGGCCCTAGGTGCCTGGAACTGGAGGGGATTGTATTCCCATTGCCCCAGTAGAGACGCTCGACTTGGTTGAATTTTTGCGGCATGCCGGGTTCGAACTCGAGTACAATTTCACCTCGAATTACTAAGCCCCAGCTTATCCGATAAGCCACGTCGCGACGCGTCGCCTCTAATTCAAGGAATAAATAAAGACCCTTCGTATATCATCCTAGGTATTAGTGAAACTTCATCTTTGAAGTCGACAGTCATGGAAATGTCATTCTTTGAGATTCCCAGCCATTCAGGTATAACTGAGAAAACTGACCAGCTTGCACAAAACGGACATTATAATCATATAACGGATTCTCAAATCATTTGGAGTGACTTGACCTTCACACCTTCAACTATATATTATAATCATCGTCAAAAGAAAAACTTAAACTGAATGGAAAAAATTTTGGGACAGCAAAAAGATCGCATTTTACTTTTTCCTTATCTATCAGGTCTATTCTCTAAAAACAGACGTTAAAATGGGTGTTAAAAAGAAATGTAAAAAAATGCTATTCTCTAAACAAAGTTTTAACAGCGACGTTAACATGTTGCGTTTATTTCAAAGCTATCAAAATCATAACCTTATTTTTTATTAGGGTCCGACCGAAACAAGATTTTCAACCGAAACCGAAACCGAATATTCGGTCGGTTCCTACTTTTTAGGTTAAGGACGTACGACTTTAAAATATTAAAGGCACCCCTAGACATGACATTAATTTTTAACACTATATGTTAACGCTTTGGCTTTAAAGTTTTGAGGCAAGGAAGTGTTAAAATGAATTAATATTGTTTACGGATGTTAAAAGTTAACGTTTTTGCTTAGAGAATAGACCTGAATATGTGTTCAAAATAATTACTTATTAAGTAATTAATAAAGAAAGTTATTGTTATTTGCATAATTTTGAATATGAAAGAGTCCCCAAAACACATACATTGTACGTAGGTATAGAGTTAATAGATATGTTTAGTTAGACACGATGTCAGTAGAGGAGGAGGCATACTAATTGCGTGTATATATATATAGAGAGAGAGAAAAAGAGGAATTAACATATTAATCATCCTTCTTTGACCTTAAGTAAGTACCTGTTGAGCAAAGGAAGCATGAATGAAAAACAAAACAAAAAAAAAAAAATACAAGTGGCCGATCAAACAAAAATAATCATTAAACTAACAAATTGGAGACTTTAATGCAATTTCCCTTTTTTTTTTTGTAAATTAAATAAACACTACTTAATTAATTTTAATAAACAATATCTCAATTTAAAGCTTAATTTAAAATGCATTGAAAGAAGTTTGATTTGATTTTCTATCAATCATATTTTAAAAGATATCAAAGAAAAACTTGGATGTGTATTGTTGGAGACTTTAATGCATTAACTAAAAATGATTTTTTTTTTTTTAAGAAGGAAATATGAAAAAAAAACCACGCCTTGAAAATTATAATAATAATAATAACAAATAATCAATCAATTAATCAAGGTCGAAAAAAATAACATACCATGAAGAAAATTAAAAAAATTTATATTTATTAACTATATATATATGCATACGAAATTAGGTATGCCTTTGGGCAGAGAAAACTAATTTCAAAGTGGAGATATTTTTCTTCTTATATGTATATAATATATATTTATTATTTCATGTGTGAACGTAGCTACTATACTTTATTATATCAATTTAATATTTGCGGCTTTTTAAAGCATCAAAATGTGAAATTTATGCTAATTAATTGGATTTTTATGAATAATAATTAAATGAATAAAAAATAATAAATATATTTTTTTTTTTGATAGGTTATCATTATTTCGTAATAATAATTGAATTAATCTATTTATATATTTTTGATCGTTTTCATTTGATATATTTATTAATTAATTAGAATAATGAAAATCCACTAAATCAAGTTAAATAACGTCAAATGAAGCTCTAAACTTAAATTCCAAAAGTATAATCCGCCATTTTAGATTTTATTCATTTAGTTTCATTTAGATCAATTTTTTTATTCTTTTAAAAATAACTCAAAAACTAGCAGCTTTTTCAGAATAATTTCCAAATATAAAATTGAAGCCATTTAAATTCTCTACAAAAATGCTCTAATGACATTTTTTCTATCTTTTACTGTTTTTGAGAAAATGGCGTCTCTAAAATCTTCTCATTTATTTCAGATCTCATTTTGTTTTTGAGACGCTATTTTCTCAAAAACAATAAAAGATAGAATAAAGTAATTATAGCATTTTTAAAAAAAATTTAACTGGCTTAAATTTTTTATTTGAATGTTATAATTAAAAAGTTGATAGTTTTTGAGTTATTTTAGAAAAACTGATTGAACTAAAATCTTTAGGAAGGAAAATATTATATTTTTAATTGAACTTGATTTCTTCATGACGTCATTACTTTAATCTTTTTAATTAATAATAAAAAGTGAAAGTTAACATTTATTTTTTTTTCATTAATTTAATTATTATTCATAAAAATCAAATTAAAGTTTAATATAATGACTGATGTTGAATTTAATTTTCTATTTATATTCGATTTTTTTTTATTTGTTTATGGTCTTTTACGTTATCTGAGGCCATCTAGAACTCTGTCTATATTTATTTAAATTAATACCATCATCAATATCTCAATTAGTTTAAAAGAGATAATAAAGAAAAAGTTAAGTATTTATTTATATTTTTGGAGACTTTAATGCCATTTCTTTCTTTAGTAGAAAACTACTTTAATATATGAACCTATGCATTGATTGAAAGTGTTTAATAGATTAGAGAGAAATATTCTTGATGTGTATGGATGGAAGCAATTATGTTGACAGGAGGGGAGGAATTAAGGTAAAACTCATAATTTCGGACAGATAATTAGAATATTACTGATCCAGGCACATTTATTTTTAATAATAGATTACCAATTAATTTAAATAAACATCTATCGGAGTGGCTGGGATATAAACCCATACCCTATGTCTTTTAAAATTCTTAATGTACTTTAAATTAAAGAAAAATGTATATTTATATTGTTGGAGACTTGAATGCATTAACAAGAAATGAATATGTGGCGTCATGGTTTGTGAATAATACTAGTATTAGGAGTCAAGGAATTATCTAATTCATTCTGAATTATTTTTAGAAAATACCCCTCTAGCGTGGAATCAATTTAATTTTAAAATTGGAGATTATTATCAAATAAATAGTTGTTATTTTGCGAGTGACTTTGTTTACAATTACGTCATGAGAGAGGAGAAGGGAAGGGATTTAGAGGATGGATTCTGGCTGGCGGTCAAGGCCTCTATTTGTGTGTGTGTGTTTGTGTGTGTACATTCCTTGGTACGACGGGGTCACAAGGGTCACGCAGCCTGCCACGTTTAGACCCCGCGGGGTGGGATCTAGCCTAACCATCCGTGTAATTCGATTTAATTAGATCTAAATATAACCTTATAGAGAGAGAGGGAGGGAGATTTTTGATCGAAAAAAAAAGATCATCATAAGCCCGACCAATTCGAATGATGTGTGGTGATTAACGAGCTTTTGATAATGATCAAAAAAAAAAAAAAAAAACAAAAACGTTATAGATATAGATAGATGGATAGATGTGAGAAGGAAAAGAGAATTTCCCATCGATACAAATACTATATGTATTTAGGATTATTATTTTTATTTTTTATTAATTACTGTAATTCTATTTAAATAAAATTAGCACTTCGTTGCGATTTACTTTTTTTTATTTAATGTTTACGAGAAAAAAAGTCAATAAGCAATTAATAAAATAAATTATATATATATATATATATATATACATGTATATATATACATTCTCCATCCTCTGGAAAAATGTTAGCCAGGAATAAATAATTAATTGTAAAATAATAAATTTTAAATATTAATATTATTATCTAATTAAACTTTTTTTTTAAATTTAAATACAATAATCATATAATCAGTGGTGTAACTAGATTTTTTTAGGCCCATAAAAAAATTGACTAATTAAGGAGGCTCTACTAACATTTTTTTTTAATTTCAACTGTTTATACAAAGGAATATACTAAATAATTGTGTAATTATTTATTCTCAGGTGAGTGCGTGAACGTATAAACGCTGCGTTGGGTCTCTAAGCGTTCATTCAAATAGTGTATATTTAACGTTAATTAATATAAATCTTTAAAGGATTTTTTTGTCGAGTGTTTATGTACGTACTCGTTCAGGAAAAACAAAAAAAAAGGGGAAATTTTACTCATTAATTGGCACGCATTTCTCCTCTCCTCCTTTTTTCTTCCCAGAAGGATTTTCCTGTTAATTGATCGAATTGAAAACACACACACTTAATTGATTCATTAAATAATCATCGTTTTATTATTCAATCTTTTTATTTCAATTTTGATAGAATGATAAAAATTTAGTAGAATATAATTTCTCAATATTGTTGATAATTTCACAGTATTTTTTTATTTTTTTTTAATACATTAAATTATCTTGCCAAATGCAAAGACGTCAGCGCCATCTAAACTCATTCCTATGAAGTTATCGTTAGAATAATAATCTTCTCTTTATATATATAATTCTTCTGTACATGTGTATGTGACTGAACTCCTCCTAAACGACTGAACCAATTATGATGAAATTTTCGGTGTATGTTTGTGAGAATCCCGGACAGGTTTTGTTTCACAAATAACAATAAGTTAATGAGTAATTAACCGTTAAAATAAGAAAAAAATAAAAATTAGGAGAAATAGTTGCCATGGTAACAAAATATAAATATTTACCCATGTTTACGATTTTTTTTATTTATTTACATTTTGAATTCTAAAATCGATAGTAAATCGAGCGTAAATTTTTTGTCTGTGTACCGGGAGAGTCCCGGAAAGGATATGATTCACAAAAAATCTTAAGTTCATGAATAATTAACCGTTAAAATAATCTCTATATATAAAAATGAAAAGGAAAAATGTACAGTATGTACCGGTATGTATATAAGTAGGCAAGCAAGGGGGTCCAGGGGGCGCAGCCCTCGCTAGACGGAAGCCCCGCCGAAGGCGGGGCTTGCGTCTAGTAAAATATATATATTTTATATATATAATATTTATATCATCGATTAATGAATTAAAAAAAATTTCAGGCTAGTCGTCCACTGGACGCGACAACGCGCTACCGCTACAAGCGCTACAACATGCTACAGATCCCAATGTGTGTGAATCAATTGAAGCTCGTCCACTAGAAGCGCGCGACATCACGCGACAACGCGCTTCGAGCGACAAGGCGCTACAGATCCCAAAAAAATGGGATCTGTAGCGCGTTGTCGCGTCTAACCCTTTGTTTTTCTAACCTAAAATACTCTCACCGGGAAAAAAAAACCGCAACACTTTGTTTTTTCTTAATAAAATTGATGCAATTGAATAAAACAAAGACCAAAATGTCGATATTCAATTTGTGGGACAAAATAAGATTAAATAGACCTCGAAGAGCCTCAGTTACTTCACCAATCACTGTTTGTTCGGTGAGAGTGTAATTAAATGAATTTTCATAAAAATTTTTTAATTTTTATCAAGTGTTTTATGGATCAACTGTTTTGCAAATATCAGGTTTGATTTTTCATCATTGTCAGGACCTTTAAAAATAAACATAGAGTATGTTTAATTTATTTTATATTCAACCCATACTTATTCTTTTATGGTCGACATTACAATTTTTTCTGATATATATATAAATATTAAATTGATAAAAGATACATTTTTTGTTATTTCACATTGAGTGATTTGGTGAAGTTCCTGCGGCTCTTCGAGGTAAAATAACCTTCATCCCAGAATCTAAAGAATTTTAAAATAAGATTATTTGAAAATTTAGCGAAAATAAATATAAATTTCGAGATTTTTATCTTGGTTTTATATTTCAATTTAATTATTTATTAAAATTATATGGATTTGTTTTATTTATTGGTTAGAAATGTATATGAAATTTTATGTCAAATGTAGCGCGAAGTAGCGTGCAGTGGACGACCCTTGTCGCGTGTTGTCGCGTCTCTTGTTGTCGCCCTTGTAGCGGTAGCGTCTAGTGGACGACCAGGCTCATTCTTCACGAATGAATATTATATATATTCTACATCCTATAGAAAAATGTTTAACAAATTCAATAATAAATAAATAATTGCAAAATAATAAATATTAAAAATAATCTTATTTAATATTATTATTATCCAATTAAAATTGTTTAATTATTACATTATTTAATAATATAATAAATGGAAGTGTGCAAACAGCTAAGGTTGAAATATAGGTCTATTTTATTTCGTTTTTTTTTTCGTCTACCTTAGAAAGAAACACACGCAGATATTTACAGATATGCCAAATAAAATATACATTTTTTTTGTCACGTTTGAGGACATGTATAATGATTTTTTTATATATAACAAATTAAATGTTGCTTCTTATATATATTTATGTGTCTTTTTACTTTCTCTTGTTAATATATAGAGAGAAAGTATTGGATTCATATCAAAAATTCGATGTCGAGATTGAACTACCAGCTATAAGCCCTACCTATATAAATATTTTCCCATGTTTATAAAGTTTACATCTTGAATTTTAATATATCGGTGGAAACTAAATATACGTCGACACAAACAATCTGGTGTGACAAGCACAGAACACAACTTTCGATTCCCGAAGGTAAGGGAAAGTTGTGTGCTGTGCGACCATTCACACCAGATTTTTTTTTAAGATTTCATTCTAATTCACCCTAAATATCATCATGATCATCAATCCTTTGGGTTGTGAAAGAAAACGAGTGCCCTATACACACACACGCATATATATATACATACGTGCTTGTTTTATTAAGTGATTGAAGCATATTAAGATCTAATCTTTCTGACTGAGGTTTAATTCACAACAAGAGAGAGAGGAGGGAGGGATATTGATTCGCTATTGACGGTGGCGAGTTGAGTGGAGTCTATCACACACACACTTGAATGAAGGAAAGAGAACTAACTCCTTGCCTTCTGGCTATTTGTATTTATCAATAAACACACACCCAGACACACATTCAGTAATAAATAATAAATGAAAAAGTTTGCATGTATTTGAAATTTTATTGAGAATACTAGCTGCTCCGCCCGCCTGCGGCAGACACTCGCCTTTTCATAAGGTGCGCGTCTCGGGGTGCTAATTTTGGAAGTTTCAAGCGGCCACAATTTTGAAGCTATCGACCTCAAATTTTTTTTTTAATTAAAGATCTTCAACTTATAGAAGCCCTTTTTTTGATTTTCGAAAAAATAATTATTTTTTTTTTAGATTAATCGCATTAAAGAAAAGATATTTTTAAAAAATCCACTCTATATCTTATAAAGTAATCGTTGTGTTAAAAAAATAATTAATTTTTACCCTTAATTAATTAGCTGGAAACTTTAAAATGAAATGGAATAAATCCCTATGTATTCCTAAGGGAAAAACTAACGCCATCTCTTGCCGCCTAGAATAACTCGGTACTGAATCGTCTTCTAACGGATTTTCGAGACGCGCACCTTAATCAAGTGCTGTCAATTCGTTT
This sequence comes from Euborellia annulipes, assembly GCA_023213315.1. Lineage (NCBI taxonomy): Eukaryota > Metazoa > Arthropoda > Insecta > Dermaptera > Anisolabididae > Euborellia > Euborellia annulipes. Next base: position 17,495 of record JAKCPI010003499.1, read on the forward strand.
TTTTGTATAAAAATACATAGGCCTATCTGACTTATTAAAAAATCTATATATAATAATTACGGAGTGTCCGTCTGTCACGCTCTGTTTGACCAGCTTCCCGTTGGAATTTTGAAACAATATTTTGTAGTCTTATAAAAGACGATATGGGGATTCCAGGAAAAATACTCAGGTCCCGAAATTCCTATTACTTTTTGAGTTATTAATTCCTAAAGCTACGATTTCTCCCATAGGAAATGTATACAGAAATATCTATGGATTCTTGGCACTAATTTAAATTTTGAATACAATTACTAGTCAATGTATGCATTTACAAATGTTATTAGTGAAATCGTGAAAAAAAAAATAAACCCACCTTTTTTTCCCTTATGACTCGAAACGTAAAGTTATATATTTAAACTTATTTAAAAATAATAATTTATTTGTTTCATTTGGGTTAAGTAAAATCGGACTGCCTGCGATCCGAACCCAAGAAAATTATTATTACTACTATTCCAATCCACTGTCTGCTTGATGATTTGTTTACATTCATAGAATACAAAAAATCTAAAAAATACATAAATATTTCTACATACATTTCCTATGAGAGAAATTGTAACTTTAGGATTTTATAACGCAACGGAAAGTTGGTCAAACAGAGCAAGAAAGACGGACGGATAGACAGACAGACACTCCGCTAATGTTATATATAGATTATTTAAGTATTGGAAAATTCGGCATCTAAGGCCATTTAGACCCTATACCTATTTATTTAAAATGATTGATAGCCAATTCAAATCAAATAAATTTTTCTCGCTTGGGACGGGAAGCGAACCCAAAACCCCAAGCCACTAGAAGCCCATGTCTTCTTGAGTCATGGGTTAATGGGCTAATTTATTATTTGAATACAAGTATTACTGAAGAAAAAATTTAAAAAGAAAAACCGAATTCGGTTTTACGGGAAAAACTCGGTTTCTCGGTTTTTGAAAATTAGCCAAAAAAACCGGTTTACCGGTTTCGATTTCCACCGGTGTCCAAACCCTAGACCCTGTTCTAAATGACTGCTAAAGTTTTATAAATAAACAATATAATAGTTTGTATCAATAAATTTTTGTGCAATAATCATTTTTGTATTTGTATTATTTTATAGTCCGTGACCCGTGGCTCAGAGAGAAGACATTGGCTTCTCATGACTGGGGTCCCGGGTTCGCTTCCCGTCCCAAGCGAGAAAAATTTATTTCATTCGAATTGACTACAATATATTTGAAATAAATAGGGATGGTGTCTAAATGGAATTAGATGTCGAAAAAGAGCTTAAAAAAAATTATTTTATAATAAGGAGAGGGTGAGGCGTTATAAGATTAAATATTTTTAAGGGATGCGTGGTAAAATAAAGTTTGGAAACTTCATGAAAAGTTCCAGAGATAGAAACAAAATAAAAAGGAACGGACATTAAGTTTTATGTTGGTGGTCCTTATGACTCAAAACGTAAAGATATATAAAAAAAAATAAATAAATAAAAACAATGAGGTTAGATTTTTCATTTTCTCTCTCTAAAATCCAAAATTTTAGCAGAGTTTTTAAATTCAATTCAATTCTTGGGTTATAATAGCAGCTCGTAAATGATATTTGAGAGAGAACAAACAAATCCCAAAGAGAGATAGGGCAGCTAGCTTTCAGTCAACAAAATTTGCCATTCAGATAGAGACATCTATTCAAATTAAATTCCAAGTTATGAGAAAGGGGGGAATTTCCCTTCTCCCTTGGGAGAAAACTAAAATTTATCTCTCGTTGACCGACCATTTCACTATATAAAATGAAAATGTCGAATTAAGACGGCGGCGAAAACAACAACAACAACAACAACAAGTAGTTGGAGTAATTTAACAAAGTCAACAAGCAACAGCCAGACAGTCAGAGGCAAAAGTGACTTTTGTCCTATCCAAATGGAAAATGAAATAGCTTGATTTTGTTTGTAAAATAAAATTCACTTTATTTTTAAATATTAAATCTATTTAACATACCTGATAAGGAAATAACCTTAAAATGTTTTTATTAAAACATGATAATTATTATATTGCAATTTATTTATTATGAATAATGATGGGTATATTTATTAATATCAATAATTAATAATTAATTTTTTATTCATTGTTTGTATTTCTTTTTTAATTTGTTTCTAATTTAATTGCTATTGCCAATTTATGAAAATTATAATTGTTATTAAAGAAAAAAATAAAAAAAATAAATGAATAATGTTTTCACCCGTTCACAACCCGAACACCTCCATTGTACAATTAGATAAAATAGAAGTTTTTTTTTTTCTTTGAAAATAATTGTATTTAAAGGCAAAAAATATGGTGGGATAGTCGCACAGCACACAACTTTCTCTTACCTTCGGTAAGGTTTCCGAGAAAATAAAAAATTAGTTTTGCGACTAGAATTTTCTCAGAAGGGGGGGGGGAGAGAAAGGCGCCACTCCTTCCTCCCCCCCGCCCCTCACCGGGGGCTTACACTTGGAGGAGACATAAAGGTGCTAGGAGAGGGGGTAGGACTGCTGAGGAGGGGGGGACGCTATCTCTTCCCTCGCTTTGCCCCGCTATTCCCCTACCTTCTCTGCCTTATGATAATACCCTTAAAAAAAAGGAAGTAAAAAAATCCAACATTAACAATTCAAAATGATTGAATTCATAATTTTATTAAATATTTGGTGGATTTGATCTTTTTGGTTCAACGATCGAAAAAAAAAATTAATTTTTTTTTAAAGATGGCCAAATGATGAGAATGACTTTTTAAAATGAGATTAATAATTATAAATTACCTTATAATGAAAGGGTTATTCACTTCAGAAGAGACGTTTTGTTATTTGGAACTATTTCACACTAAAAGTTTCAACTCACTATTAAAATTTCACTATTTTCAAAGAATACAAACGATGGAAATTTTATTAGCACAAAACAATGCGAACAGCTTCTATAATTACATACTAACAAACACTGAAGAGAAGTCAAGGTCAAGATGGTTACATGTGTTCGCCACCAGAGCACTCTAGTGGCCGTTATTGTTTTGCCCATCCATCGCGATGCATCGTCTCAAAATAACAATTTCTCCGAAATAATTAAATCGAGCAAAAAAAAAAAATAATAATAAAAAAAAAAAAAAAAAACAATCAAATTATCTTCTATTTTAATTATATTCATCAAATTAATAAAAATAAAAATGATCGCTTTCTCTCGCTATATATATCATATATAGGGAAAGAGAAAGTAAAAATCTTAAATAGGAAAAGAATATCTCAAAACCGCTCTTGTGCTTAAATTTTAAAGATAAAATTTAGAATTGAATTTATTTCAACGAGATGTAGATTGTATATAGCCATTTTGAAAAAAATTAATTTATTATCATTTATATAGAATATAAAAGTACATAGCTACACGTTTCGGAAACAAATTTTTCGTAATTGATATTTGAGATCAAAAATTGATTTTCACTGCTTTTTTTTTGTTAATACAGTATTTAATTAAACTTGTTTTAAAATCTTTAAATAGTTGAGAATGAAATTTTAAAGACAATTGAACGCATTTAGGTTAAATAAATAATTTATCTCATTTACTCCTTGCTGCCCCGAAAGAGAAATAAATAAATGGAATGCATTCACTCATTAATTAAGAAATTGTTGAAATTATTTCTAATTAACAAATGTAAATCTCGTTAAATTTATTTATAAAAAAATAATTTTTTATAATTAATTGCATTACATTCTGGTGTGACTGGTCGCACGGCACACAACTTAGGTAATCGAAAGTTGTGTCAAAACGTATAGATTTTACATCAAAATCTCGAAATCGAATTTTTGACATGAATGCAATATTTATTATCATATAAAGAGAAAGTAAAAATTAAAATTGAAATTCATTATCCTTTCCTATAGAAGGAAATTTTAAAGTTTATTATATAATTTAATATAAGTTGATAAAATTGATTTTATTAAGGTTTAAGAGGTTTTATTTAAATCCTGATAATATGCTCATTTCAAGCGAGAGAGAGAGAGAGAGAGAGAGAGAGAGAATATTGAATATTCATTCATCATTGCCCTTAGATGTTGGTAGGTTGGTGGTGGGGGGTGATAAATTACCCCCTAAATTGAAGGAATTACACTTTCACTCACTTGACGCCATTATTATTATTATTATTATTAATATTGAATTAATATTCTAAGAAACTTTGAATATAATTTAAACTGACGACAGAAATTGTCAGATTGATTGATTCAATTCAATTATTTACAAAATAAAATGTCAAATTAAATCTTACATTACTACGTAGTCTATGTGTGACTTTATCGGAAAATGATTCCTTGAGAATTGTTATGAAATTTAAACCAGAGTTGGAGACATAAGATAGAGGTTATTATATTTTATATATATAGTTATATACGCTCTACATCTCTTAGTTTCATGTCTAATTAAAAATTAAAATAATTAAATCTTGCAATAAATTTTTACTTTCTCTTACCTATGTATATATGTAATATATATATAGAGAGAAAGTATTGGTTTCATGTCAAAAATTCGATGTCGAGATTTTGATGGATCTTCACGTTTTGAGGTCCCCTGAATCCAAAAAAGTGGTTTTCGCGACATGGTCTGTCTGTGTGTCTGTGTGTGTGTGTGTGTGTTCAATTTTAAGCATGAAGGAATTGAGCTATGAGGCTGAAATTTTATATTTAAGTTAAACCCCCGGGACCGACAAAATAAGCTTTTAATCAAAACCGGCCAAAGAGTACTAGTACTTTACTGATGTACTTTTTCAGTTTTTTTCGATTTTCTCAAAATTCGCTCTAACGATTTTGATTAAAATTCAAAAATCAATTATTTATTAGATGCTCTTTCAAATGTATATTCTCGTTTTGCCCTCAAAATTGTTTGAAGCACACTTTACTCTTGTGCTTCATAGGAAAGATAGGAGAAATGGTTGCCATGGTAACGGAATTTAAATCTTTTTCTTTTTATTAGATTAAAAATCAATTATTATTTAAATTCCCATTTATTTTTATTTTATTTCTGCCTGTAATTGTTTCGGAAAAAACATATATACTCTCTCTCTCTCTCACAAAATTATCTTCTCTCTTTCTACGCGTTTTCCTAATCTTCGCATTTGGCCAATGTTAATTTCCTATAGGGATTTGTATGTTAATTTCGATTCAAAAGGGGGTCCCCTTTAGAACTTTTTAGGCATTTAAAATTTTTTTTTTCCAATTCTTATGAAATTTTGTATTTATTTACGAATCTATATTGTGTATAAAATGTCCAAATATGAGATTAAAATTTTGAAAAATAACCATAGTTTATTTCAATCAGTCAACATTTAAAATGCAAGTTTGAAACTAAGGTGCTATCGGAAACTAAATATATCTCGACACAAAAAATCTGGTGTGACCAGCACAGTGCGCAACTTTCTCTTACCGAAGGGTAAGAGAAAGTTGTGTGCTGTGCGCCAGTCACACCAGATTTTTAGAATTTTAATTTAATGTAAAAATGCGTTAATTTTTACCTAATTTCTGACACTCTGGAATAATAATTAAGACGTTTGTTTTTAGCACAGGACCAAATTTCATAGCAATAGAATAAAATTTATTCTAAAAAAAAAAAATTGAAATTTTAATTATTTATTTATTCTCTTTGACTTAAATAAAGGAAAGGGAAAGTTTTATAAAATTATTCACATTTATACGTATATAAAATAGAGATAAAATCGAATTCAATCCATTAAGATTGAAATAGATTTGACATTTGTTTTTTTTTTTGGAGATGAATAATTTCAGATTAAAATAATATTTTTTTTTTTTTTTGTTTTAATTTAAGAGACAAAAGCACGAGTTGCTGCTGATACAATCATTAAAAATTGGTCAAGTTTAGGGAATGACCCTCCCCCTCCCCTCAATTACAAACATGTTATGTTATGGGCGAGTGTAATTTTGATAACTGTTTCCCATTAACCTCACTCACTCTCCTCACTAATAATAATAGGTGGAAATTATTTTTGGGATAAAATCGTTAATGCTGTAATAACATTCATTTAAAAAATATATATAAAACTTAACCTCTCACAATTTTAGGAATTACAAATTTTAAATGTCAATTTAGTTCATTAAAAGTAGTAGGCCTACTAAAAAATAAATTATATTTATTTTAATTAATTAATTAAAAATAAACATTATAACAACAATTATATTAATTGTTATTATTATTTCTTCATTTGTTTGAAATAAATATAATTATAAACAAAAATTATATATTAGATTTTTTTGAGAGTAAAAAGAAGAGATGTAGATTATATATAAATATAGCCTATATTTTATTTATTTATTTTAATATTCATGGACGTTTCACAGTTATTTATTTTAAGCAACTATTTTATTTATTGCTAGATTGTTTTATTTAGTTGTAATCCCTCCCCCCCCCCCGCGTGATCGAGAGGTTAGAGGTATTGGCAAATATAAATATTGATAACCTTAAAGCTAAGGAAAAAAATAAGACATCAGCTCGGATGGACTAAAGACAAACGTCTTAATTATTAACGATGAATTTTAAAAGAATTTAATGGTGAGAAAATTGTGGTTATTATAATAAATATTTGATTGGCATTTTTAGCGCTTCCTGCGAATCAATTCACACGTCTTTTTAATTTGCCAAGTTTCATTTTTATCGGTTGATTGGTTCCAGATACTAAAAAAGAAATTTTATCCATTGATTGTAAAAGGATTTAATAAATTATTAAACTGATAGATGACATTTCATTTGGTATAATTAGAGCAAAAAAAAAAAAAAAAAAAAAATTAATTCTCGTTGTTTGGCCTAGACATTAAATTTACATGTCAATGAAAGAATAAGATGAGAAATACGCGGAAAAATATTAATAGATTGTCGGTCTATTAGGTTAAATAAGTGGAACGTCAAAGATCAAAGACTGCTTCTTCTATTCAATTTAAGGAATAGAAAATAATTTTCCTATTCTATTTATAGGAGAAATAAATAAATAAATAACACATACCAAAATGAAGAGATAATCAACAACAAAAAAAGAATCTCGACCATAATAATCAAGAAAATATTCAATTAGAATTTGCCTTTAAATTTCTTCTTACAATTGTTAGTTGAAAAAGAAATTGTTCTAATTAATTTAACAACAAAAAAAAAAATTAAATTTTGTAATATTATATTTTAATTTTATTCCATTATTATTTATTTTTTCATTTTCTAACAATTAATCAAGTTTTTATTTTTTTTTTATTTTTATAACATTCACACTTTTTTCTCATTAACACTCACATACACACAGTCTTTTCGGCAACTTAGGTTCGGTATAGAAGACACGCTGCTAACTACACAAAGCCCGGGGACAATTATTTAAGTTAATAAAATAAAAAAAATATTAATCTTATTATTGACAATAATGTCAACATTTTTTTTTTTTTTTTTAATATTATTTTTTCAAATAGCTAAAATTTATTTATTAGCTAATAAGATGCCTTGTATAGCAAGGGTCGCGAGTTCAGATCCCAGGCAGCCGGATGAATTTATTTGGATACCAAATGGCTTAAATAAGAATGCTTGGACCCCAAATTGATAATTACTAAAATACTGATGCCGGGTTGCAAGAAAACAGTTCTGTAAACATTTAAAAGTCTGTTAGTAAACATCGCTTTGGGCTTTAAAATTATAGGCTGTTGCTAAAGCAGCTTTAAAGGAACGGTTAACTATTCCCTACTGTTAAGATATATAGATAGATGCAAAACCATTGGGCCCCCGAAAATGACAGCTTTCTATGTAGTTGGCCAAGTTGACCGCAAGGGCGCATTGTCAAATTGTATAATTTATAATAGTACCAAAATTATAAAATAAATAAAAATAGTAATTATATTTGTATTCTTTAAATTTTAATTGTTAATATTAGGTTACAAAACAAAAAATGTTTAAATATTTAAATATCGTAAAATAAAAATAATAAATACGTTGGTAGATCTGGCTGTCAGATGTTCAATTATAAAGAAACTGGGAATATACTATAACCTCACTTTTTCTCTTCATCGAATGAATATCTATAATAATTAATAATATCGCTTAAAACGTTTCAGAAACTAAAGAAAACTCAATTAAATTAATGTATTTCTATCTTACCTCTCTCCCGTGATAATATAGGCACCAAATTCTTATTTATTTCAATGAAACTAATCAGGTTAGTGGGTACTTTATAGTTTAAAGCTCCGAATTTCAACCTTTAGGTTAAATACAGCTTTTACGAACCAATCATCTTTAAATACGTTCTTGCAACCCAAAATTATTTAGCGGAAGGTTTAAACCAACAAAAGCGTTTAACGAACCGTTAAATACGTTCTTGCAACCCGGCATGAGTATCGTACAAGTCTTACGGTATATGGTCTAATTTGCCGAAAAAACTGTGTGTGTGAGTGCGAGCGTGAATAGGAAAAAAGTGTAGCTAACAAGAAATATTCAACTTTTACTTTTTATTAAAAAAAAAAAAAAAAAAATATTTGATATTTATTAAGGAAGGCTTGGGAAAACTTTTATTAGTGCCTTAGAGCCTCAAGAAAGATATTTGTAAATTTTTTTTTTTTTTTTTAGAAATTTGAAAGTCTACGCCTGACCCACAAAATTGACGCCTTAGCAGCATATTAAAAAAAATAATAAACAATTAACTATATGTGGCGTGACTGGTCGCACCAGATTTTTTGTGTCCACAATTAAACTAAAATTCAAGATGTAAAATTTATAAACATAAAAGTTCAATGAAGAGTAGAAGAATGGCTGTGGTGATGATTGAAGAAAGGAACTCTATGAGTAGGGCAGCCAGCGAAAATAAAAAACCTTTATATTATTTCGTCTACGTTTCGGAAACGCATCGCTCCCATCTTCAGGACGAATTAATTGTTGAATGATAGATGGATATTTTTATTTTGTACACACAATGAAAAAAATAACATGTATTGTGCATAGTGATTTAATAAATACGACAATTGTATATTATGCAGCTTTAGGCTGTTGAGGTGTATGAACAGCCCCCACCGACGATCAATCTTGGTCGTCGGTGGGGGCTGTGCATACACCTCAACAGCCTAAAGCTGCATAATATACAATTGTCGTATTTATTAAATCACTATGCACAATACATGTTTTTTTTTTTTTTTTTTTTTTTTTTTTTTAAACACTCACACTTTTTTCCTATTCACACACACATTCACACAGTCTTTTTCGGCAACTTAGGCCATATAAGACTTTGACGATAACCGTTGTAATTAATATATATATTTGGGATTCAGGCATTTCTATTTAAGCCATCTGGTATCCAAATGGCTTAAATAAAATCATCGGACTGCCTGGGTCCGAACCCGCGACGTTTGGTATAGGAGGTAGGCACGCTACTTACTCGACCCGGGGGCACAATACATGTTATTTTTTTCATTGTGTGTACAAAATAAAAATATCCATCTATCATTCAACAATTAATTCGTCCTGAAGATGGGAGCGATGCGTTCCCGAAACGTAGACGAAATAATATAAAGGTTTTTTATTTTCGCTGGCTGCCCTACTCATAGAGTTCCTTTCTTTATAAACATAAAAGTATTTATTTATATTTTGTTACCATGGCAACCATTTCTCCTATCTTTCATATGAAGTACAAGAGTAAAGTGGTCTTTAGAAGATTTCAATGACAAAATGAGAATATACATTTTAAAGAGCATCTAAAAAGATTTTTGAATTTTAATCAAAATCTTTGGAGCAAATTTTGAGAGAATCGAAAAAAAAAACTGAAAAAGTACATCAGTAAAGTACTAGTACTCTTTGGCCGATTTTGATTAAAAGCTTATTTTTCCGGTCCCGGGGGGTAAACACTAATTTAAATATAAAATTTCAACCTCCTAGCTTCGCTCCCTTTTCGCTATTGAGATATTTTATTCACAAACAGACCATGTCGCGAAAACCAGTTTTTTGGATTCAGGGGACCTCAAAACGTGAAGATCCATCAAAATCTCGACATCGAATTTTTGACATGAATAGTCTTGACGAATGACAGACAGATCGTAGGCCCCGCAAAATCGTAGAAGCATGCATGACATCTGATAGCCGTCGGTGCCATCTCTCAACTAGTTCATTACGCTGAGGATGAAAAGCCGTAGTTCTATTTTGTTTGATTTCTAATATTCTTGAAATTTCATTAAATAAATGCGTCTCAAATTGAACGCCCTGAACCGTCTCTGAAATTCCATATCTGGCCACCCAATTTTTGTAAAAAGTCTTCGCAATCGTTTCAGCTGTGATATCTTCAATTGGCCAAGACTCCGGCCAACGAGTAAAACGATCTATTGCGGTCAAACAATAGCGAAATCCTTGTGAAGAAGGTAACGGATCAACTATTGATATATCAATATGTATAATTATGACGATGATGAAAAATCGAAACTGATATTTGCAAAGCAGTCGATTCATGAATCAGTTAATACAAAATTAAAAAATGTTTATGAAAATTCATTTAATTACACTCTCTCCGAACAAACAGTGATTGATCAAGTACCTGCGGCTCTTTTTGATTGGTCTATTTGATCTTATTTTGTCCCACAAATTGAATATCGACATTTTTGTCTTTGTTTTATTTTTAAACACTCACACTTTTTTCTCATTAACACTCACATTCACACAGTCTTTTCGGCAACTCAGGCCATTTAAGACTTTTACGATAACCGTTATTTAAAAACATATAAATATTGGGGTCCAGGCATTCTTATTTAAGTCATTTGGTATCCCAATGCCTTAAGGTGCGCGTCTCGGGGTGGTAATTTTGGGACTTTGCGGCCACAATTTTGAAGCTATCGACCTCAATTTTTTTTAAATTAAAGCTATTTGAAATATCTAAAAATAATAGAATCCCTTTTTTTGATTCTCAAAAAAAAAAAAAAATTTTTTTAGATTTATCGCATTAAATAAAAGATATTTTAAAAAAAGGAGCTCTATGAAATGGATCAAATTGCGTGTATTCCAATGGGGGAACACTAACGCCATCTGGTGCCGCCTCGAGTCAATCGTGTTTTAACGGTTTTTCGAGACGTGCACCTTAAATAAAATTATCGGACTGCCTGGGGTCCGAACCCGCGACGTTCGGTATAGAAGGTAGGCACGCTACCAACTACTCCAAGCCCCGTGGGCTCTTTGTTTTATTTAATTGAATCAATTTTATTAAGAAGAAACAAAGTGTTGCGGTTTTTTTGCCGGTGAGAGGTTTTTAGGTTGGAAAAATAAAGGGATAGACGCGACAACGCGCTACAGATCCCAAATAAATGGGATCTGTAGCGCGTTGTCGCATGGAGCCTTTTGCCCATACACATTGGGATCTGTAGTAAATTTTGCCCCCCCCCCCCTAACGAATCTCCTAGTTCCGCTCCTGGCGCCGGGAACCGAAAAAGTTTGGGAACCCCTGAGTTAACGAATAGATATAATTTTAAAAAATACATTTTTTTATTCAATAAAAATAATTTTTTTTTATAAGTAAAAAAAAAAAGGGAAATTTTGTTTGTGATCAGAAAGATGACGGGTTGTCTGTCTGTCTCTGTGCGGTGACAAAGGGAAGGGAAGGGAAGGGAAGGGCGCCTGAAGCGACGGCTGGAGCTCTGACTCAGCTCGATCGCTCCGCCAGTCACGAGTCCGCGGGGCCATAAACTATTTCTGGACTCGTTTCGATATCTGATTAATTTATATGGATTTAGAATTAACGAACCGCCTCCTCTAATTTAAATATAAAATAGCTAGCTGGCTATAGAAAAGACCAATCCAATTCGTCTATTTTAATTTATCTAGACACATTCCCTATTTGGAATCATAATAATAAAGTTATTTAATTCATTAGTGAGCGGTGTGTGTGTGTTTGCATAAGCATAAAAAGAAAGAATCTATTATCAATTAGAAAGGAAGGAGAAAGTGATAAGAAGGAAGGGGGAGGGGGGAGACAAATTAGTCCTTCTAAAAAATAAACGTGCTTCTTACGTCAGTATTATTATTGTGCCCAAAATGTGAATCCGTATACCTCTGGAATTATCCATCGGATTAGGCAAATTTATAGTCCTAAGTGATCGTACGATGTTATTAAAACGACGAGTGAATCGGTCCCCAGGGAGCGGTAAAAACGATCCAAATCTTTTGAAACAGAGTCATAATAATTAAGGCATTTGTGTCCGGCTCTAGACCAAATTTCATAACAATCGGTTGAGTTTGAATGGGATATATTCTCAAAAATTGATCAAGATAGTACTTGAAGATATTGTTATAGCTAGAGCCCGGATTTTTATGCAGCAAAAACCTCTAAATATGCCATATAATAATATGCAGTAAAAGTATTAAAATATGCAATATATGACAAAAATATAAATGGGTTCCAATTAAACTACTGATGTAAAACTAATCGTGTTTTATTTTTGGAAGGAAAAACAAAAAACAGTGTAAAAACAAAAATTTGTCTTGCAATAAATATTAAAATTAATGTAAATAAAAAATCTGGTGTGACTGAAGGCACCTCATATCCTCAGTAATCGAAAGTTGTGTTGTGTGCTTATCACACCAGTTTTTTTGAGTCGAGACATATTTAGTTTCCATAAACATGGAAAAATATTTATATATTGTTTCCATGGCAACGATTTCTCCTATCTTTCCTATGAAGTACAAGAGTAACGTGGGCCCCCGGGTCTGGCGTAGTAGGTAGCGTGCCTACCTCCTATACCAAACGTCGCGGGTTCGGACCCAGGCAGCCCGATGATTTTATTTGGATACCAAATGGCTTAAATAGAAATGCCTGGACCCCCAATAGATATATTAAACATACGAGTATCGTTAAAAGTCTTAAATGGCCTAAGTTGCCGAAAAGACTGTGTGAATGAGAAAAAAGTGCGAGTGTTTAAAAAAAAATAAGTGTGCTTTAAACAATTAGAGAGCAAAATGAGAATATACATTTTAAAGAGCATCTAAAAAATAATTGATTTTTGAATTTTAATCAAAATCGTTGGAGCGAATTTTGAGAAAATCGAAGAAAAAAACGGAAAAAGTACATCAGTAAAGTACTAATACTCTTTGGCTAATTTTGTTCAAAAGGTTCGTGTCACATCCCAGGGAGGTAACTAACTTAAAAATAAAATTTCAACTTCCTAGCTCTTTTCGTTTTTTATGGAGTTGGTTTTTTACAGTTTTTTTACAACGGCCTAGTTTTATCCATGTATAAAACCGTGTATTATACTCGGCCTATTAAAACATGCCAACTCTGCTGCCTACATTGTATCAATAGTATAGAGAAAATGTCCAGTCAAAGAAAAGATATCATTTTTGGTTTTTAAGGTTGGCATAAGTTCATTTCTTATCTCAAAGTAAACGGTAAGCAAAAAAATAACGTTCAAAAAATGTCATTTTTGTTTCTAATAGGATTTGTAAACAAATATTAAAACAAATAGAATATCATGAAATTTACATTTATCAAGGGTGAGAAAAGAAAATTCCTTTTTGATTTTAAAACAAAAAAAAAAAAAAAAGTTAATCCCAAAAACCTCTCGATCATTAAAAGTGAATTTTGTATCCGATTTTTTTTGCTGTAAAAGTTCATTGATCTTGAAATAAAAAAAAATTCAAGTTTCAACATTTAATTAATTTATCAACTCACTTTTTTTTTTAGAATGAAGGGGAGAATCCATTAAAAACGAAACGATCCACATCTATGTAGGCCTAGTATGTATGAACGTTAATTTTTGCATGGAGAGTCTATGTGTGTGTGTGTGGTGTGTGTGTGCGTGTGTGCGTGGGTGGGTGGGCTCGATCCTGTCAACTCGAGATGGAGATTAGGCACACGGCTCACGTCCTCATCCTCCTCGGCCCTGGACCATTTCTCTCTCTCTCTCCTTCATAAGACAATATTAATTCCAACGGCTTTATTCAGCAGACCTAACGTCATTTGTACATAGTCATTTATTTAACTAGAGAAAAAGAGGAAGATCAAAAATAAAACCATCAATATAAATCTGAAAAAAAAATTAATTAAGAGGTTAAGTTTTCTTATTTTTTATGTCTAATTAAAATTAAAAATAATTAAATCTCACAATTTACTTACAAAATTCAAACTTTTAAAGAAGAGTGCGGCGTAAAATTAAGATTTTATCACATGAAAATTTTATTTTATGTTTAATAAAAAAGAAAAAAGTTAATTAGAAGAGACTACATTGTTGTTCGTTATTGTTAATAAAAAATAAATAAAAATAAAAACAATCTTGGAGTTAGTAACAAAATTAGCAAAGCGTATGCATAAACTAACAAATAATAAAATTCCCAAACAGTCATGAAATAATAATTTAATCCTTATAAGACAATATTAAATTCAACGGTGTTAAATAATTATTTAAGAAAGAAAGTGCAAAAATTAAAGGTTTATTAGTAGGCTAAATTATCACAAAATGATAATATGGTTTTCATATCATATGTATTAATAAGAATATAAGAAACGTTTCGATATTGAAGTGGCATAAGAGGCTACGCCTATGAAAAAGATCAACTCAAGATAAGACAGAAACGTTGCTTGATTTAGTATAAATTTAATAGAATATCAATTTTATTTAATACAAAAATTATACAAACCAGAAATGGTTTAAAATTTAAATTTCCAGAATTTCTTTTTAATTTGATTAAAAATTTGTTTTTTAAGTTTACTTATAGAGATATACATTCTACATCTTCTATTTTATTTTTCAATATATAATTAAAAAAATTAAAATAAACTTAAATCGCTTTAAATAAATAATTCTATTATTAAATTAATTTTAATTTTGTATTATTTTCAAAAAAAAAAAAAAATTAATTGTTAGAAATATTAAATTAATTTAACTATTAACCTTTTTATAAAATTTGATCATCAATATTAAACATGTTTTTTTTTTTTGTCATCAATGAGAGAAGAGGCGAGTTTGAATAAAACAACTTAACTCTGAGCGTTCAACTCGCGAGCGCCTGGCAGTTAGGCAACCAAACGGTCTGATTTATAAATAAAATTGCCTATTGTATGAAGAGAAAATAAAAAAAAAGTAAAAAAAATGCACTCATTCCTTTCTACTCTCTTTCTCCCTCGCTTATTTTTTGCTATTTTTAATTTCAATTTCAAATTGAGAGGGGGGGTTATTTTTATTTATTTATTTTTTTTTTTTTTTTTGCTCATCAATCACACCATACACTCTGAAAGAATATTTATTTATAAAATGTTAATTTTTTTTTTTTTTTTTTTCTCAATCATTAAGAGATATCTTATTTTATAAATAAATATAAATAGAGCTAATGATGGATGATGTGGCCAAAAAAATCAACAATTATTGATTTAGATCTCTTGATTTATACAAGGCGTGCATTCAATTCAAAGAATATTTCGCTGGTGCTGGTTTAAAGATTAAATTAAAAGTTGATTGTTAAATTTAAAGAGGTTATTATATATAGATATATGCATTCTACATCTCTTAGTTTTTTTGACCTAATTAAAATTGAATTATTTATTTATAAAATTTGTCTATTTTATTATTAATGCTTGAAAAGTGTTTTTTGAAAGATATGAATTAATTTATTAACTTGAAAATCTCTCAATCCGAGGATTACAAATGGTGGATCGTGAATTCATTCCATTTGGTAAAATAAAAGAAAAATATTTTTATTTTGTTTTATTTTAATAATTAATTTTAATAATAAAAATTATTAATTAACAATATTAGTATAGTAATTATTTTTGTTTTTAATTACTAAAATAAAAGATCACGATTAACCTCTAAACTTTATATTTTCATAGTGTCTCTCTCTGGTGATCGAGTGACTACGTAACTTATCTAGAACTGTATCTTTCTAACTCAACAATACGTCGCGGGTTCGGACCCAGGAGTCGATGATTTTATTTAAGCCATTTGGATACCAGATGGCTTAAATAGAAATGCCTGAACTCACAATAGATAATATATATTACAACGGTTATCGTCTAAAGTCTTAAATGGCCTGAGTTGCCGAAAAGACTGTATGAATGTGTGTGTGAGTGTGAGTGTGAATGAGAAAAAAAACAAAAAAACTCAACAATAAAAACGGAATATATGTCGATTTTTCAATAACCTTTCTACAAAGGAATATAGCTTTTTATTTAGTGAGGTAAAGTATGTGCGATATTATAATAATAACGTGTTTTTTTTTTTTTTTTACTTTCTCTTACCTATGTATATATGTAATATATATATATAGAGAAAGTATTGGATTCATGTCAAAAATTCGATGTCGAGATTTTGATGGATCTTCACGTTTTGAGGTCCCCTGAATCCAAAAAGTGGTTTTCGCGACATGGTCTGTCTGTCTGTCTGTGTGTGTGTGTGTTCAATTTTAAGCATGAAGGAAATTGAGCTACGAGGCTGAAATTTTATATATAAGTTAAACACCCCCGGGACCGGAAAAATAAGCTTTTAATCAAAATCGGCCAAAGAGTACTAGTACTTTACTGATGTAGTTTTTCAGTTTTTTTCGATTTTCTCAAAATTTGCTCCAACGATTTTTTTTAATTCAAAAATCAATTATTTTTTAGATGCTCTTTAAAATGTATATTCTCATTTTGCGATTGAAATCTTCTGAAGACCACTTTACTCTTGTATTTCATAGGAAAGATAGGAGAAATGGTTGCCATGGTAACAAAATATAAATATTTTCCCATACTTATAAATTTTACATCTGAATTCAAATGTACCGTACTGTCGGGAACTAAATATTAGGGTCCGACCGAAACAAGATTTTCAACCGAAACCGAAACCGAAACTTGTATTTCCTATAAAAAATTTTTTTCATTTTATCTTTTTTTTTTTTTTTTTTGAATTTTTTTCCCCTTCGGTGAAAATCATTTTACCTTTTTTTAGGGAGACTAAATTTTTTTCTCCCTCAAGTGCAAATTATTTGACCTTTTTTTTTTTGCATGCGAGTCTCATCCCATTTTTTCAGACTCTGGTTTTCTGGTTTCGGCCGGCCGAAAGGTTCGGCTACTTTTGGCCGAAACCGAAACTACGGCCGAAACCATGATTTTTGGCCGAAACTGGCCGAAACCGTAACCGAAACCGAATATTCGGTCGGTTCCTACTAAATATATTTCGACACAAAAAATCTGGTGTGACAAGCACAGAACACAACTTTCGATTACCGAAGCTAAGAGAAAGTTGTGTGCTGTGCGACAGTCACACCAGATTTTTACTATTTAAGACCATTTAGATCCTGCCTGTATTTATTTCAAATGTATTTTTGTTGCTTGGAACAGGAAGCAAACACCTAGAACAAGAAGCGAGTACTCTACCTCTGCTAGAGTCTATAGATATTTAATAAATAAAAAAAAAAATAAACATTTTCAAATTTTTCGGCATCTGAGGCCATTTAGATCCCGTCTCTATTATTTATTTCAATCTATTTGTATTCAATTTAATTGAAATAATTACCCCTTAGGCACAAGAATTTAATACGGATCAAATGAAAACAATGTATTAAAACAGATAATTAAAAAAATTTTATATAATAAATTTTAATGTGGCACAAAATAAAAAATAATTTTTATTGAAGAAATTATTATTATCAAATTATTATTTTCAAATTATATATTAAGATAACCTCTTCTTATTAAATTTAAAAGAGATCTAGAACGTATATATATATATATATAATATATATATATATATATATATATATATATATATATATACGCTCTAGATCTCTTTGAAATTTGTATAAATGTCATTATTTTTACATTTAAAAAACAAAAGAATTAATTAAATCTAGTAGTTGAAAGTTCCCAATTATTTTTCAAAAAAAAAAACAAATAATTAAAAACTTTTTATTATAAGTACTCGACTTTATACTACGCGAAAAAAAAGGGTAATAGGAAATGATTTCATTAAATCCATAACTATAAAAAAAAAAAAATTATAATGTCAGAGAGAGAGAGAGAGAGTATCGTTAATAAAGTAAATGCTAATCAAAGGGAAGCAAGCAAGCAAGCAGGGTGAATTCATAAGTGGATTAAGCGATGGACGGGAGTGGGAGTGCGCGCGCGCGCGAGAGGACGTTAATTAAGCCCCTCCTCCTCCTCCTCCTTGTGGGTTGTGCAATGGGTCCAGGTTCGAGACCTGGTCTTTCTCTACAACGGCTTTTTTGCTTAAAAAAAAAAATAAAAATAAAAATAAACAGCAGCAAGCAAATCATCCAAGTGAAATTTGATATTTTCTTTTTTTTCTAACTGGATATGTCAAAATATCATTCACGGATATTTAATAGCGCATTTTTTTTTTCGTTTATAAATAGAGTCATATATTAACAAGGCCAGAAAAAAAAGAAATGATCGAGAGGGTGGGTTTTAAAATAAACGATAGGCCCTTCTTCTATTTTGATATTAGGTTTGTTCGTTTCATTTTCTGCATTCTGTTCTTTTGAAACTTGGGCCAGGTCAGAGAATATAGAATGTGAATTGTGCAGGGCGATCTCAGCGCCAAAGTTTTAGTAAATGACCACCTTTTGTCGCCATTTTAATTTAGATTAAAATAATATCGACAATAAGTAAGTTTTAGGCTTTATTTTGATCTTATTTTTCTTTATTAATATTATTATTATTTATTTAAGGGTCAACGTTATAAAAATATTCGAAACAATCCAAGACAAAAATGACATTTAAAGGTTAGTTTATTAAGAACCAACTCTTTTAGCAAGTTCATGACTTCAATCGAAGAGATATCAAAATATGCACTTTTTGGCTTAGATGGCATGTGTAACGAACAAACCTTTGTTTTGTTTATATCTCTGGAACCTTCTATCGGATTAGAATGAGATTTGGCGCATTAATAGTTCTAATTAGTTGTAAGGAGTTATTAAAACGAGAAGTGAATCGGTCCGCAGAGAGCGGTAAAAATGAATGTTAAATTATTATCATGAACCACGGTTTTTTCATCTTCTACTGGATCAAATCTTTTGAAACTCATCTAATATAATTAAGACTTTGAACAAATTTGATGAGATGTTTTAATGGGTGCATAAGGTCCGATGACCAGTGGTCACATGCAGCCAGGAAGAAAATAAATACAAAAGGGGAACTCAACTGCGGGAACTGAGAAGATGCCTGTTGAGATTAGACTTGAATTAGGTTTTGGGGGAGATAGAGCTTGTTCCAATCACGGGACAAAGGAATATTGGAATTGACTAGTTCTATTAGTCGTGATCTGAACAGCTGGGACGACGATGGTTGTATCGACTGAGAATTTGAAGTCTTATTTTTTTTAAAGGCGGTATACGAATATATATAATCGGGGCTATTAGCATTTTTATTTATATCATTTGATATACAAGAGATTCTTTAAAAATCTGGTCGCACAGCACACAACTTTCTCTTGGCTAAGGTGTGCGTGTCACACCAGATTTTTTTGTGTCGAGATATATTTAGTTTCGCATAACACCCAGGGCTGTATTTCTAAATAGGCTGAACTCCAGGCAGGAGCCTATAGCGGCAACAAATTGAAGGGGGGGACGGCAAAAGAGCTTTAGCCTATAGGCGGCCCTGATAGCACCGTAGTTCCAAACTTGACCACTTGTATTTCATAATAAAAAATCTGAAATACATCAGTAAAGTTTACTTCAAACGATCTTCACGAAAAATTTTACTGATGTATTTTTTTAAAGTGCAACTAAAAAAAAATCTGATGTTACTGGCGCACAGCACACAACTTTCTCTTACTTTCGGTAATCGAAAGTTGTGTTCTGTGCTTGTCACATCAAATTTTTTGTGTTGAGATATATTTAGTTTCCGACAGTACGGTACATTCGATTTTCAAGATGTAAAATTTATAAGTATGGGAAAATATTTATATTTTGTTACCATGGCAACCATTTCTCCTATCTTTCCTATGGAGTACAAGAGTAAAGTGGTCTTCAGAAGATTTCAATGACAAAATGAGAATATACATTTTAAAGAGAATCTAAAAAATAATTGATTTTTGAATTTTAAAAAAAATTCGTTAGAACGAGGAATCGAAAAAACTGAAAAAGTGCATCAGTAAAGTACTAGTACTCTTTGATCGATTTTATTCAAAAGCTTCGTGTCACGTCCCATGGGAGTGCCTAACTTAAATATAAAATTTCAACCTCCTAGCTCTTTCCGTTCTTGAGATATTTTGTTTATAGACAGACAGACAGACCATGTCGCGAAACCCACTTTTTTGGATTCAGGGGACCTCAAAACGTGTATATCCGTCAAAATCAATTTTTGACATGAATCCAATACTTTCTCTCTATATATATTAACATATATATAGATGTAAGAGAAAGTAAAAAAAGATTTTTATAGGCCTAAATGATCGTGGTTTAGTTTTCTCCAGGTGAATTTTTACATTCCGTGTTAATACATAGCGAGAGAGAAAAGTATTGCAATCATGTCAAAAATTCAAGATTTTGATGGAAATAGACGTTTTGAGTCCCCCTAAGTGTTTTGTATGTGAACAAAATATCTCAAGAACGAAAAGAGCTAGGAGGTTGAGATTTTATATTTAAGTTAGGCACCCCCCATGGGACGTGACACGAAGCTTTTGACCAAAATCGACCAAAGAGTACTAGTACTTTACTGATGCACTTTTTCAGTTTTTTTCGATTTTCTCAAAATTCGCTCCAACGATATTGATTAAAATTCAAAAATCAATTATTTTTTTAGATGCTCTTTAAAATGTATATTCTCATTTTGTGATTGAAATCTTCTGAAGACCACTTTACTCTTGTACTTCATAGGGAAGATAGGAGAAATGGTTGCCATGGTAACAAAATATAAATACTTTTGTTTATAAATTTTACATCTTGAATTCGCCCCCGGGTCTGGCGTAGTAGGTAGCGCGCCTACCTCCTATACCAAACGTCGCGGGTTCGGACCCAGGCAGTCCGATGATTTTATTTAAGCCATCTGGATACCAGATGGCTTAAATAGAAATGCCTGAACCCATAATAGATAATATTATATTACAACGGTTATCGTCAAAGTCTTAAATGGCCTGAGTTGCCGAAAAGACTGAGTGAATATGTGTGTGAGTGTGAGTGTGAATGAGAAAAAAAGTGTGAATGTTTTAAAAAAAAAAAAAACATCTTGAATTCTAATATACTAGCCGCGTCGCCCGCCTTCGGCGGGCTTCGCGCCCTAGCCGGGGGCTTCGCCCCCCTGGACCCCCTCCAGCTGGCTCGGGCCCGCCTGCGGCGGACCCTCGCCTTTTCTTCTTAATTGGACCCTGTTATGCAATGGTGTGTCAAAGACCAAACATCGAGTTTTGAGAAAATCAACAATCAAGATTTTTTACTTTCTCTTACCTATGTATATATGTAATATATATATAGAGAGAAAGTATTGGATTCATGTCAAAAATTCGATGTCGAGATTTTGATGGATCTTCACGTTTTGAGGTCCCCTGAATCCAAAAAGTGGTTTTCGCGACATGGTCTGTCTGTGTGTGGGTGGGTGGGTGGGTGGGTGGGTGGGTGGGTGGGTGGGTGGGTGTGTGTTCAATTTTAAGCATGAAGGAATTGAGCCAGGGGGCTGAAATTTTATATATAAGTTAAACACCTCCCGGGACCGGAAAAATAAGCTTTTAATCAAAATCGGCCAAAGAGTACTAGTACTTTACTGATGTACTTTTTCAGTTTTTTCGATTTTCTCAAAATTTGCTCCAACGATTTTTTTTAAAATTCAAAAATCAATTATTTTTTAGATGTTCTTTAAAATGTATATTCTCGTTTTGCCCTCAAAATTGTTTGAAGCACACTTTACTCTTGTGCTTCATAGGGAAGATAGGAGAAATGGTTGCCATGGTAACAAAATATAAATATTTTCCCATACTTATAAATTTTACATCTGAATTCAAAATATTCCCTACTGCCGGGAACTAAATATATGTCGACACAAAAAATCTGGTGTGACAAGCACAGTACACAACTTTCGATTACCGAAGGTAAGAGAAAGTTGTGTGCTATGCGCCAGTCACACCAGATTTTTACATTGGATTATATATAATTTTTCTTGTCAATTGTGCAAGTAACATTAAATATAAATTTTTTAGGACATATTTCATAAAAAATACTCTTAATTATAGCATTTGAAACAATATTCCCTGCTTAACTCATTTTTGAATTTTTTGGTCTTTGACACACCATTGCATAACAGGGTCCAATTATGAAAAGAAAATTATTATTACTACTATTCCAAACCAGTGCCTGCTTGAGGATATGTTTACATTCATGGAATACACAAATGAAAAGAATACTTAAATATTTCTCTATACATTTCCTATGGGAGAAATCGTAACTTTAAAAATTAATAACTCAAAAAGTTATGGGAATTTCGGGATGAAAATAATTTTCCTGTAATCCCGAGAAGGTCCTCTTTATGCATAAAAATTTCATTTCAAAATTCCAACGGGAAGTTGCCTAAATAGAGCGTGACAGACAGACAGACGGACAGACAGACGGACATTAGTGAATTATATATATAGATTGTTTGGAACTAAATATATCTGGACACAAAAATATCTGGTGTGACAAGCACAGAACACAACCGAAGAGAAGCGAAAGTTGTGTGCAGATTTTTCTCTTTCCTTAGGGGGTGGGGGTTTAGCGCCAATACTTGTTGCAAAATCTTTAAATATATAAATATATTTTATTGCTATAAATAATATTAAATTATTCTTAGATAGACGATACCATCAGGAAAAATTTTAAGGATCAAGTCGCGTGGCATGCCAAATAAGAATTAGTTAATGAAAACTCACATGTCATTGCCGCTATGAGGAAAACGATCACCAGAAGTTTTGGTAACATCCTGGTGAAGAATCAAATAAAAAAAAAAGATGGGGAGGGGTAGGGGGAGGAGGGTGATAAAAAAAAAAAAACACTCAATTGACGATCAACATCGGGGGGTGGAAAACACAAAACAACACGACAAAATAAAATAACAAAACGCGACAACGACGACGACGAGTGTGTATGTGTGTGTGTGTGTATTAAGTATAAGTGTGTGTGTGTGTGTGTGTAGAGGTGGTGGTGCCGCGATGCGCGCAGGTCGCCGTCCCGCACTGCACTGATAGCAAACCGAACAGCAACGTGCAAAGCCAGCAAATGTGCGCGCCGCCGGTTTCTGTGTCTCTCTCAAGACGTCCGTCCGTCCGTCCCCCTCCACCTGTGCGCGCGTTCTACCCATTGTTGGGGTATATACAGAGCGGCGGCACCGCCACTTGAATCAATCGACAGGCCCTTTATCAATTGTTGAACGTGCGAGATCTATTGGGAGGTGCCTGAAGAAAGTCTGTTTGCTTTAGGTGATCATATACTTCGCCGGGGGGCTTTGCTTCCTGGCCTGGTATCATTACTATATTCCAATCCAGTGCCTGCTTGAGGAATTGTTTACATCCATAGAATACACAAATGCAAAGAATACATAAATATTTCTCTATATATTTCCTATGGGAGAAATCGTAACTTTAGGAATTAATAACTCAAAAAATTATAGGAATTTCGGGACTCGAGTATTTTTCCTGAACTCTCCATAACGTCCTCTATAAGACTGCAAAATTTCGTTTCAAAATTTCAACGGGAAGTTGGTCAAACAGAGCGTGACAGACGGACACACCGCTATTATATATAGATAGATTTTATTTTGCTCTGAGGCTAATGCCTCTTGGAGCACGAAAATTTTACATTTTTATTTACAGATTTATCCATTTTTATATATACACTGTAGATCAGGGATGAGCAACACGCGGCCCCGCGGGTCGCTTGCGGGTTTATGCGGGGTCAAGTTTATGCGGCCAGCCAAGCATTTCTAAAATTGAAAATAAATATTTTTACTTTCTCTTAACTCATATATGTTAATATATAGAGACAGAAAGTATTGGATTCATGTCAAAAATTCGATGTCGAGATTTTGACGGATATGCACGTTTTGAGGTCCCCTGAAACAAAAAAATCTGGTGTGACTGGCGCACAGCACACAACTTTCTCTTACCTTCGGTAATCGAAAGTTGTATACTGTGCTTGTCACACCAGATTTTTTGTGTCGACATGTATTTAGTTCCCGGCAGTATGGAATATTTGAATTCTGATGTAAAATTTATAAGTATGGGAAAATATTTATATTTTGTTACCATGGCAACCATT
This sequence comes from Euborellia annulipes, assembly GCA_023213315.1. NCBI lineage: Eukaryota > Metazoa > Arthropoda > Insecta > Dermaptera > Anisolabididae > Euborellia > Euborellia annulipes. The sequence goes on from JAKCPI010003499.1 coordinate 41,728, forward strand.
TCTCCTATCTTTCCTATGAAGCACAAGAGTAAAGTGTGCTTCAAACAATTTTGAGGGGCAAAACGAGAATATACATTTGAAAGAGCATCTAAAAAATAATTTATTTTTTGAATTTTAATCAAAATCGTTGGAGCGAATTTTGAGAAAATCGAAAAAAAACTGAAAAAGTACATCAGTAAAGTACTAGTACTCTTTGGCCGATTTTGATTAAAAGCTTATTTTTCCGGTCCCGGGGGTGTTTAACTTAAATATAAAATTTCAACCTCCTAGCTCAATTCCTTCATGCTTAAAATTGAAACACACACCACCCACCCCCACCCCACACACAGACAGACCATGTCGCGAAAACCACTTTTTTGGATTCAGGGGACCTCAAAACGTGAAGATCCATCAAAATCTCGACATCGAATTTTTGACATGAATTCAATACTTTCTCTCTCTATATATATATAGAGAGAGAAGGGAGTATATGTATGTATATATGTAATATATATATTACATATATACATAGGTAAGAAGAAAGTAAAAAGTGGTTTTTCGCGACATGATCTGTCTGTCTGTGAACTAAAATATCTCAATAACGAAAAGAGCTAGAAGGTTGAAATTTTATATTTAAGTTAGGCACCCCCTGGGACGTGACACGAAGCTTTTAATCAAAATCGGGCAAAGAGTACTAGTACTTTACTGATGCACTTTTTCAGTTTTTTCCGATTTTCTAAAAATTCCGTTTCAAAGATTTTTTGTTAAATTCAAAAATCAATTACTTTTTAGATCCGCTTTAAAATGTATATTCTCATTTTGTGATTGAAATCTTCTGAAGACCACTTTACTCTTGTTCTTCATAGGAAAGATAGGAGAAATGGTTGCCATGGTAACAAAATATAAATATTTTTGCCATACTTATAAATTTTACATCTTGAAATTTGAATGTCGGAAACTAAATATGAGAAAATCGAAAAAAACGATACATCAGTAAAGTACTAGTACTCTTTGGCCGATTTTGATTAAAAGCACGGTCCCATGGGGGTGTTTAACTTAAATATAAAATTTCAGCCTCCTAGCTCTATTCCTTCATGCTTTAAATTGAACACACACACCCACACACGCACACACAGACAGACATGTCGCGAAAATCACTTTTTTGGATTCAGGGGACCTCAAAACGTGTATATCCATCAAAATCTCGACATCAAATTTTTGACATGAATTCAATAATTTTTCTCTATATATATTAACATATATAGACGTAAGAGAAAGTAAAAGTATACTTTTCAATATAAAAGACAAAAATAAATTCATTAATTTTGAATTGTGGAGTATTAAAAAAAAAGGAAAGAGACTTTGATATCAAGCACACCAAGCGGGGAGAGTTGGAACTAAAAGAAAACAAGTTTGTTGTATGATTTGATTCTCTTATGGAATTGACATTCCAAGTAAAATGGCGATTCTTAGAAGTGATTATTAAAATGATTTAAGACATTTCTATATAATATAATAAAAAATAAGAAATAGGACATTTAACAAAAATAAATTTAGATGGTAGAAAGTTTTATGATACACAATTCGACGAGAGAATTAATAAAATAAGAGAGAGAGAGAGAGAGAGTCTAATCAAGTTAAATATTATAAATAAATACCGTTAAATATAATCATATTCTGATCCCGCAGACGAAGAAATATGACGAAGAATAATTTTCCATAATCCAAGAGCACTAATTAAAACACTGATAAGCACTGATAGTCACAAAATAAAAAAAAAAACTTTTGTAATAAAACACGGGGGTGGCTAATAAACGGATGGCGAGAGACAAGCCAACTGATGCTTCAAGGATGCCTTGCAAGAGGGGAAATGTCCAAGAGGAGTGGAGGGGGTGGCGCGTGGAATGGAGGGGGCGAGAGTTCGGATCCCAGCCAGTCCGATGATTTTGTGTATGGTAAAAAAATATGAGTGTTTAAAAAAAAAAGAAAATCTGGTGTGACTGGTGCACAGCACCTTCGGTAATCAAAGGTTGTGTTCTGTGCTTGTCACACCAGGGCGGCAGGGGGGGGGGGGGGTAATGCCTCCCTCTGTTATTTTCTGAAAGTTTTTTGTCTATTAAAAACAAATATATATTTTTCCTATTGTGAATTTTTTTTTTTTAATGAGCTTAAGCTAATAATAATAATAAATAATAAATAAATAAATATATCACTAATTTGTGATAATACCCTGCTCATTTGCTCCCTCCTTCGTTCTCCAACTCCAGCCAGAGTAATTGGTTAAAATTGTGGCCTTCATGCCAACATAAATAAAAAAAAAATTAATTAAAAATTTGTCAAAATTCCCTAAACATAGGGGTTATCAAAATTTATATTCCACAAATCCTTTCTCTCGTTATAATGACAGATAAATGAAAGTATAAGTTAGCATTAAAAATAAAGGGAAATTGATAATATGATTAAAAAAAAAAAAAAGTGCAGGAGGTGGATTTGAACTCGCGAAGCTTGGTTACGTGAGATTGGAAAAAAAAATATCGATTGACGAATTAACCACTTGAGCCACACTTTATTTAATTGCTTTAGGGAAATATAAGCCATATAAGAAACATAAAATAAAAGAAGTAATAAAAAAATTTTAATATTCCACATATGATATATGATTTTTCATTACTTTTTATGCTGATTAATAATTTATAATCGAAATATCAATAGGATGCATAGTTTTCATATAATTCAATGGACAAACGTCAGATTGTTTATGCCTTGATGTAATTAAACCAAAAACTCTATCTAACATTTGATACATGTCATTAATTCTTGAATTCCCCTGATTCCAGAGAACTAAAGCCCTTTTAATTATATGATCTAATTTGGGAGTTATTGGCGATCAAAGTTAAGCTTAATTTCGACCTTAATGACATCTCAACACTCAATTTTCTATATTATCGAAAAAGCTTATTTAGCATTGTCTGATTAAAACCAAATTTTTACCAGAGATTTATAATTAAAAAAGGAGTTTTTTCTAAAGTTTCATTGAGATTGGTAAAGAAATAAATAAAATATTGACTATTTTGTAAATTGAGTTTTAGAATTCGGGATCTCAGATGGAAAGCCTAGACCCGGTTCATAGATCGCTCTCTTTACCCATCTGGGATCCCGAATTCTAAAACTCAATTTACAAAATAGTCAATATTTTATTTATTTCTTTACCAATCTTAATGAAACTTTAGAAAAAAACTCTTTTTTTAATTATAAATCTCTGGTAAAAATTTGGTTTTAATCAGACAATGCTAAATAAGCTTTTTCGATAATATAGAAAATTGAGTGTTGAGATGTCATTAAGGTCGAAATTAAGCTTAACTTTGATCGCCAATAACTCCCAAATTAGATCATATAATTAAAAGGGCTTTAGTTCTCTGTAATCAGGGGGAATTCAAGAATTAATGACATGTATCATATGTTAGATAGAGTTTTTGGTTTAATTACATCAAGGCATAAACAATCTGACGTTTGCCCATTGAATTATATGAAAACTATGCATCCTATTGATATTTCGATTATAAATTATTAATCAGCATAAAAATTAATGAAAAATGATATATCATATGTGGAATATTAAAATTTTTTTAATACTTCTTTTATTTTATGTTTCTTATATGGCTTATATTTCTTAATATTAATAAAATCAAAGTTGGCTCAGGTGGTTAATTCGTCATCAAGTAATCTATATTTTTCCATTCTCACGTAACCAAGCGTCGCGAGTTCAAATCCACCTCCTGCACTTTTTTTTTTTTATTTTTTATACCTCATGTGAGGGGGAGGGGGGTGGCGTATTAATTTTTAAAATTTTATATTCAAAATAAAATTTAATTCCCAAAATAATAAAAACCTCGTGCAGCTCACAACTAGGTCGGTCCCCTTTGTTTTGCGCCCCCAGCCCAGTTGCTTTAGAATATTATCCCCTTCCCTGGTAACTCAAATCACTCCATTTTTTCCTCCTACGAAGCGACGAACAAGGCACGCGCCTGGAGCGGCAAAATTTGTGAAAAAAAACGTCCTTATTTAAATACCTATACATTTTTTTTTTCAAATAGAAAAGTAGGCCTATATGTTGAAAAGGTAATCAGGTCGAAACGTTTATAAAAGCGAAACAATTAGGCCTACTTAAAATAAACAATTAGCCGTGGCATTTTACTGAGAAGATATTCAATCTATACAACCACATTTGATTTGATCAGGTAATTTTGATATAAACTATTTTATTAATTAAAAAAACAATTAATAAACGTTAATTTTTATTTAATATAATTATAATTAATCATTATATCTAAAAACTAAGACGTGTTAAGGTTAGAATTATATAAAAATGATAATATTATTGTATATAACTCTTTTTTTAATTAATTTAACATCTAATTTCCAATAATTACGTTTAATTATTTAAATATTTGATTAAGAAGCTTATAAATTCGTTTTTTTATAATTTTTTTTTTAAGTTTATATTTCATAATTATTTAATTTTATCAGGTAACTTTGATATAAAATATTTTATTAATTAAAAAAACAATAATTTTTATTTAATTTAATTAAAATTAATCAATATATCTAAAAACTATAAAATTCACACGTGTTAAGGTTAGAATTATATAGAAATCATATTAAAGACTTTGTTTTAACTAATTCAATAGTAATTTTCATTAATTACATTTAATTGAATTTTTGATTAAGGAGCTTATAAATTGATTTATTTTATATTTTTCCTATTAAAAAATTTCATGAGAGGCGTTATTTCAATGATAGCTGTTCTCATGCAATGATTTTCATAAAAGGTGTATTTTTCCTAAATGCTGCTTTAAATGGAATTTATCGTTAAATCCTTTCTTGCAGATTTGACATTGGAACGGTTTCTCCAAATGTGCCTTCAAATGGCGTGTCCAATGTGCACTATGGCCAAAATCTTTGCCGCAAATTTCACACTTAAACGGCTTCTCGCCAGTGTGCGTTCGAAGATGAACTTTCAAAGTTCCTTTTCTATTAAATCGTTTATTACAAATTTCACATTGAAAGGGCAACTCGCCGGTGTGATTTCTCTCATGTTCTAAAAGTGACGATTTGAAATTAAATTCTTTGTTACAAAATTGACACTGAAACATCCTCTGGCCCGCACTGGCATGGGTTCGACTATGTTGAAATAAAGAGGATCGGAAATTGAATTCTTTTTTACACACGTCACACTGGTAGGGTTTCTCGCCCGTATGAATTCGCATATGCTCGATCAAAGTGATTTTAAGATTAAATTGTTTATTACAAATCTCACATGTATAAGGTTTATCGCCAGTGTGTATTCGTAAATGAACTTTTAATCTCGATTTAAGATCAAAATTTCTGCCACAAACTTCACATTGAAAGGGTTTTTCCTTTGAATGCGTTATCAGATGTCGTGTCAGATGAGATTTTTGAATAAAGTCTTTATCACAAACTTCACATTTGAATGGTCTCTCGCCAGTGTGCGTTCGAATATGTTCGGTCAAAGAGGAACTCTTAGTATAGTATTTGTTACAAATTTCACATTTGTACGATTTTTTAATCCTCTTCTTTTTTTCTGAAAAGAAAAATTTGAAAATTAAATATTATTTGAACATTACAATCAGCAGTGCCACTATCATCACATGTGTGTATATTGAAACAACAAAAGTTTTCAATAATAATTTTTTTTAAACTGATAATCGACTTGAATTGTATGTAAATTTAAACTTTTTTTTTAATTATATATTTTAGATTGATGAAGGTCTGTGATTGCAGGTCTTGAAGATGGCCGAAACGTCAGCCGTGAGGGCGAGAATTTAAATTTAAAAAGAATATTTGGCTGCAAATGTCTTGTTATTTTCCTGACACCATCACCAAACAGTATAGAGAGAAATAATTTTGTCTTCGACGATTAATAATTATGGATGAAAAAAATTGTAAAGCACACTTAACTCTTGAACTTTTTTAGGAAAGATGGTTGCCATGGTAACAAAATTTAAATAAATAATTTTCGAGATTTCTATATTATTTGAATAAGATATTAATATTCAATGAATAGATCGATTCGGACTTGACAAATTTGTAAGTATGTCTATTCTTTGGTGGGTCAAGCACACACCCCATTACCTCCGGAAATGGAAGCTAGGATCTCCAGCCTTCCGGGGGTTCAGATCCTGGGTTCAATTCCCTGGCGTTTAGCCCACCAGCAAATAAACAAACTCACAAATTTGTTTAAAATCTAAATATTTTATATTGAGTTTTATCGGATGAAAAAAATGTGATGTGATGCAGCACAGAGGTTTGTGGCGATCTCATAATTATAGGAATAATTAATTATACGAACAAAGAAGTTGACGAGAGCAAATTGTTTAGATAAAATTTAATAACAATAGTTAATAATAATCTGATAATAATAGGAAAAATATAAAAATAAAAATTGATTAAGGGGGCCGTGACCGCTACTGGTTAATCGCTCCAAATTATCCAAATTAATTTTAAACTGGTAACCGTTGACTCTAGTTGAAACATTATGCTTTAATAGAAGAATTAAATTCAAGTATACAATGTTTTTTGTTTCAATGATAAAATGATTAATTTAATATTATGCGCATTGAAACAAAAAAACCTTGTGAACTTGTTTGAAATTTAATTTCTCCTATCACACCAAATTTTTTTTGTATCCTAAATAAACAAATAATTAGATACCTTTCTTTAAAGTGGATTCAAATTCTTTTATATTTAAAGTATAGATATTAATGCCAAGACATTTCTTTGAATGTTTGGTGAGAAAAAATAAATTTATAAAATTTGTTTTGCATAAGTTACATGGGAAGACTGGACCTAAAAAAAAAAGAATAAAAAATCATATTAGCTTATTAGAAAAAAAATTCAATTTTATTTGTCCAACAACAAAAAGAGTATTTTAATAAGAAGGTTTCGGATAAATGAGAGTTTTTACTGAAGAGAGCAAATTGACATTTCATCTAGGTTAAAAGTTATTCCAAGAGTTTGTAAACTATCGAAATTCTAAAAACGGAGTTATTGTTAAAACATATCATCGATATATAGGCCTAATTAAAAAAAATTGACATGAATTTGATGATCAATATTTCTCCTTATATTTCTATATAGGAAAGAAATAAAAAATTAATTAATTTTTTATATTAATGAATTAGTCTACATAAATTTGACAAATGAAAAAGAGGTTAGGAAATTAAAATTTAATTTATTTACCTATATGAATTGGATATTCTGTTTTTATTTCACAATTTTCAGGGATTATTTCTTCCTTTATATAAATAACAGACATTTTATGAAATTAATAAATTTGTTTTTAAGAATTAATAAAAAATTAATTTTAGCCTGTGAAAAAAAAAACTTATTAAGCGCATCCTAGCGTTCTTTGTTTAAAATAAAATTCAAATCTGATTTCAATAAAGTGCTGCCATCTATTGAATTAGAATCAGACTATTGGTTAATGACGTCATACTATGAGGTAATTTAAATTTCGCTCAGGGGTCCTGGCAACCGAGAAGAGCAATAGTCAGCACAATCGTTGCGGTTAATCGATGCCAAGCGCGGTGAAACATCCAATGGGTGACCTCGAGAAATCAGCGTGTGAACGTCCCCCGATAACCATCGATATTATTAATTTAAAATCAGAGCCGTATCTAGCTGGCATTCAGTTAAATTTGAAAGTCTCACCTGTTATAATACATTTTTTAATCTTTTTTAGACGTATTAAGATCAAAATTGGTTAGAATATTTTTTATAGTAATTTCAGATAGATAAAAAGAAGAAGGCCTAGAGAAAAATTTGTAAAAAAAAAAGAGATAAAAACTAAAGAAATAATATTATATTTACAATTAAATAAATATTTTATTATATCAAAATATACAAAAATGCTTCGTACAAATTACACATGTATAAATGATTTAGAACTAAATTGGCTTTTACATTTATATAGCATTTCCAAGTCAAATATTGTTGTGGTTGTCGCCCCAACAATGTTGAGATTTCACCTAATTGTTTAGTGACCCAGGGTTTTGAGGCTCTGAGGATATTGGGATAAATTTTGAGTTCGAATCCAAATTTCAAATAATGGATGTTCAAGTTATTTAAATTTTCAAAATGGGCGGGCCCGTACTAGTGGTCAGATTTGGCAAGTTATTTACATGGTTATTTACTAGTAAATAACTAGGTCCTTGTAAAAAACAAACCCCCTGAATAAAACAAGTTTGAATATAAAATTATTATTATTAATAGGCGGAGATCCTGGGTTCGATTCCCGGGGGCCATGGGATGTTTGACCTCATCAATAAAAAACACTCACATGTCTTGTTAAATATAAAATTATCTTAAAAAAGAAATATAAAATGTCAAATTAATCAATCTTGTTTTTGTTTGAATTTGATGAATTTTTTTCGAGTTTCTTTTCTCGAAGGATTCGCGCACGCGCACCAGAGTTATTTCCAGTTGGTTTTTTTACGTAAATAACTCTTTATTTACGGAATTTTTGGTTGAAAGGATTTAATTAAGTGAAGCAATTATATCATCCGTATTATGTGTCTTGAGGTGGTTTTTATAAGTGGATATATCACCAAAATCCTTATTACAAATTTCACAGGAATGCGGCTTTTCGCCTGAATGTGTTCTCAAGTGCTGAGTTAAATTGAATTTATCGTTAAATCCTTTGTTGCAAATTTGACATTCAAACGGTTTCTCACTGCTATGTGTCCTCAAATGGCGTGTCAAATGTGCACTATGGCCATATTCTTTGCCACAAATTTCACATTTAAAAGGCTTTTCGCCCGTGTGCGTTCGTAAATGAATTTTTAATGTTGATTTCCTATTAAATTGTTTGTTACAAATTTCACATTGAAATGGCAACTCGCCGGTGTGACTTCTAACATGTTCTAATAATAAGGATTTAAAATTAAATTGTTTATTGCAAAGTTCACATTCGAACGGCTTTTCGTCTCCATGCGTTCTAAGGTGATCGGTCAAAGTCGATTTCCTTGTGAATTGTTTGCTACAAATTTCACAAGTGTAAGGACTTTGCCCGCTATGGATCCGAGAATGTTGCGTCAATTCAGATTTAGATTTGAATTCTTTATTACAAATCTCACATTGATAGGGCTTCTCGTTAGAATGCGACTTGAAATGACGCGTCAAGTGGGAATTATTACGATATTGATTGCCACAAATTTCACATTTGAACGGTTTGAGGCCCGTGTGCGTGATTAAATGAACAGTCAATGCCGATTTCTTTGTGAATTGTTTTTTGCACTCCTTACATTTGAACGGCCTCTCGCCGGTGTGAATTCTACGGTGCTCTAATAATAAAGATTTAAAATTAAATGGCTTATTACAAAATTCGCATTGGAACGGCCTCTCGCCAGTGTGAGTCCTAAAATGATCTGCCAACGAGGTTTTCCTGTTAAATTCCTTATTGCAAATTTCACATTGGAACGGCCTCTCGCCGGTGTGAATTCGACGGTGCTCTATCAAATAGGATTTTAAAATGAATTGTTTGCTACAAATTTCACACTGAAACGGCTTCTCATCCGTATGGAGCATAACGTGACGCTTAAAACTCGATCCATTATAAAATTCTCTGCTACAAATTTCACATTTGTAACTTTTTTTGGCATCATTTAATTTCTTGACTTGAGAGTTTGTTTGATTGATCTCGGTGTCCTTTTCTGAAAAGAAAAATGAAGATTATTTGCATACAAATAGTTGAAAGGATAAACTCTCTTTCCCCTCCAAAAAAAAAAATATATATATACCGGGTGGGCCAATAGTGCGTGGACGGAAGATTGTGGGCTTATTAACGGACATTTTTAAAATTTATTGATCGCACATAATAAAGGGCCTTTAGGGCTACAAATTAAAAATATTTTAGTTCCAATTGTACCTCATATACAGGGTGGTCCATATCAAAGTTATGTTCTTTTAAATGGAACGCCCTGTATATTATTGCATATTTGGATTCTACGGCCAATTTTAGTATGACTTTATGTCATGCAATGTATTCTAAAACAAACCGTTTAGCCGCAAATCGGGCTTTAGTGAAAAAACTGCTGTCTGGAAAAAATTGAATATCTCGCGAACCATAAAACTTAGGGGACTGTTCTTTTGTGAGGTTACTAACCATGAAAGTGTACTAATGTAGGCCAAATGGGGAACCCGGAATTATTCTTGTGGTGGGAGATATGGCCATGCCAATTTGGAAAATTTCAATTATAGATAACTTGATTATTTCAAATGGAACATGCTACTTTTTTTTATGCCATGGGACGTGAAATTTAATTAGCTTTCAGATGATATAAGGTTGTCTAGGGGCCGATAGTATAACGCTCGGTCAAGTCAACTTTTGACCGCCGGTCAAGTGAACCTCAGTCAACATTTGACCGCAGTCAAATCTAGTTCCGTAGTATAAAAAAATGAACTCCGGTCCCATGACCGAAGCTCATACCATTGACAAACTCGCCTGTTGCTAACTTCATATTTATTTTGAATTCATTTTTATGATTTTTGAGTTGCTGTCAGCTTGCTGTTTTAAAATTATTGCTAAGATGGCCAAATTTAAACATCAGTAAAGGGGCACCTATAAAAATATAAATAAATCGAAACACCATTGACCAGGGAGGGGGGTTCTTGATTAAAAATTAGTTATATATGGAGCAACAAAAATTTCCAGAGAACGCAAAAATATTGTAATATTTTTTTTTTTTTTAATTTCAACAAAAAAACAATTTACAAATATAATACAAAAAAAAATGGTATTATTTTATTTTGGCATCTTTCTCATTTGAGTGAATTTTTTTTAGTTGATTGCTGTCAAAAAACACGTTTAGCCACTATCAATTCTAGCCTATTATCTATCAATTATAGTTTATAAAATATATTCCGTCAAATCCGATTTGTCGTCTCCTCACAATCAAGCAATCATATCAAACATCACGATTACAAATATATTATTTTATTCGAATAACTTTTCTTTTTAAAAGAAAAAAAAAAAAAAAAAAGGATAGAAAAGGCCTGAGGACTAAAGCTTTTTGCTAAAAAATAAATAATATATATAATAAAATTATTTTTTATTTATTAATATTTATTCCCTTATTATTAATATAAAATTTATTATTATTATTTTGTGAATATTTATATAATTTTAAAATTTTACCAACATTACTAACTATTATTTATACTTTAAATTAAAATATATTGTCAATTTTATAATAAACTGTATTTTTACTTTGTTTGGTATTTATATTTTTGTTTATGTATTTAAAAATACGTGATCACATATGGCCAGCTGTCAAAATTGGCTATTTGAACTCCGGTCAAAAATTTGACTGGCCGAATTCGGCCGGTCAAGTTGAACCTCGGTCAAAGCTGATTTGACTGGCGGTCAAGTTTTATACTACGCAATTCTCGGTCAAATCGCCTGTTGACCGAGGTTCAAACTTTGAACTAGCTTTATACTATCGGCCCTAAATCTATCTTTGATAGTTTTCTTTTTATTCCAAAATATCTGATTAATTTGACTTACGAATGGAGAAAACAGTTAAAATAACAATCCAAATGCAAAACGAAATTGTAATAAATGGAAAAGATATGCTAAAAATTTGAAAATCCATTTAAATTTCCTTTAAAATCATTTATTTGAACTTAATAGGTGTAGGCTAGGCAGTGGCGTAGCGAGCTTAACTCGCGCCCGGGGCACAATACCTTTTTGACGCCCCCCCCCGCCGAAGGCGGGGCTTTGCGTCTACTATATATATATATATACCTTTCTTTAAAGCGGATTTTAATTTCATTTTATCTATAGAATGAATATTTTTGTAAATACATTTCCTTGAATGTTTCCAAAGGAATATTAAATTTATAAAATTCATTTTACAATAGATGCATGGAAAAACAGGACCTGAAAAAGAAAAGAAAAATCAAATTTTTGTCTCATTATATTAATTTAGGTTTATAGGTTTTATTTTACAGCAATGAATCGTTTTAAAATCTTTTAAACTATTGTATAATATAATTATCTTCAATCATAACTGACGACACGTTGGAGTTACTATTAATGATGTTATTTTATCTCTTTCTTTTCTCAAATTTTAAGGGAATATTTCCTTTAATTAAATTTCTACCAAGAATTAATCAACAAAGATCAAGCTTATATATATATTTATTATTTAGAAAGACAAACGGCAGGCAATAAAATCAATTTAAATCCAAATTACTTTTCTCCTATCGGGCTTCATCTTTTAATATTTTTTTAATTTTGATTTCATGATATTCAAAAGGGTTCAATAATTTTTAAATTAAAATAAATTGACTTTAATTAATATAAAACATTGCCCTAATTTACTCCTGAAAATTCATTTTATTATTAATTAAAAACCTAAAACTTATAGTTAATTTTTACTTTCTCTTAGCCTATATATGAAATATATAGAGAGAGAAAGTATTGCGATCATGTCAAAAATTCGATGTCGAGATTTTGATGGATATACATGTTTTGAGGTCCCCTGAGTCCAAAAAAGTGGGTCCCGCAAATTGGTCTGTGTGTGTGTATGTGTGTGTGTGCGTGTGTCTGTATGTGTGGACAGATTTTTAGCATGAAGGAATTGAGCTACCGGATTGAAATTTTATATTTAACTTAGGTACCTTCCCACACGCTCAAAATAAGCTTTTGAACAAAATCGGCCAAAAAGTACTAGTACTTTACTGATGTACTTTTTCAGTTTTTTTCGATTTTCTCAAAATTCCCTCCAAGGATTTTTTTTAAAATTCAAAAATCAATTATTTTTTAGATGCTCTTTAAAATGTATATTCTCATTTTGCCGTTGAAATCTTCTGAAGACCACTTTACTCTTGTTCTTCATAGGAAAGATAGAAATGGTTGCCATGGTAACGGAATTTAAATCTTTTTTCTTTTTATTAGATTAAAAAAAAATCAATTATTATTTAAATTCCCATTTATTTTTTTTTATTTCTGTTTTAATTGTTTCAAAGAAAACATATATATATATCTCTCCCACTTGCAAACATTATCGTCTCTCTCTACTCTTTTTATTTTAAATTCCCTTTCCACCTTATCTTCGCATAGAAATAATGTTAATTTCCTATAGGGATTTGTATGTTAATTTCGATTCAAAAGGGGTCCCCTTTGGAACTTTTTACGCATTTAAAATTTTTTTTTCCAATTCTTATGAAATTTTGTATTTATTTACGATTCTATATTGTGTATAAAATGTCCAAATATGAGATTAAAATTTTGAAAAATAACCATAGTTTATTTGAAGCAGTCAACATTTAAAATGCAAGTTTGAAACTAAGGTGCTATCGGAAACTAAATATATCTCGACACAAAAAATCTGGTGTGACCAGCACAGTGCGCAACTTTCTCTTACCGAAGGGTAAGAGAAAGTTGTGTGCTGTGCGCCAGTCACACCAGATTTTTTTATTTTAAATTAAACTAAGATTACAAATTTGACAATTATAAATGAGGTTAAGAAATCAAAATTCTATTAATTTACCTATATGAATTGGATAATTTGTTTCCCTCTCACCATCTTCAGAGTATTTTTTTTCTTTATCATAAATAATAGACATTTTTAAGGAAAAATTAATAAATAAAAATAATTATATTAAAGATGATATCAACTCAACAATTTTATAAATTTTATTAGCGAAACTAGCGAACCTGGTGGCCTAGCTAGACACTTCCCATCAGTGGTGCCAAACAAGATTTCCAAAAAGTCGGAGATTTTGAATGAAAAGAAAATATTCTAATCAAAAAGCCAGAGAAATTTCCTATACAAAATTCAAAATTAATTTCATTTGACATTTTTTTTGGCTAAATCCTATAATACGGTAAGTAAATTTTTATTAATATTGGGAAGTTTTTCAGGGAGAATTCACCCTCCCTTCAAATAAAGGGAAGGTCCCTGAAAAACTTCCCAATATTAATAAAAATTTACTTACCGTATTATAGGATCACGCCTTTTTTTTATAGTAAATGGCAATTTAGAATTTGAAATTTATATTATATATTTTACAAAAATAAAAAAAAAAAGTGCAGGAGGTGGATTTGAACTCGCGACGTTTGGTTACGTGAGATTGGAAAAAAAAATTTAGACTGACGATTTAACCACTTGAGCCAACTTTGATTTAATTAATATAAAGAAATATAAGCTATATAAGAAACCTGAAATAAAAGAAGTATTAAAAAAATTTTAATATGCCACATATGATATATGATTTTTCATTACTTTTTATGCTGATTAATAATTTATAATCGAAATATCAATAGGATGCATAGTTTTCATATAATTCAATGGACAAACGTCAGATTGTTTATGCCTTGATGTAATTAAACCAAAAACTCTATCTACCATATGATACATGTCATTAATTCTTGAATTCCCCCTGATTCCAGAGAACTAAAGCCCTTTTAATTATATGATCTAATTTGGGAGTTATTGGCGATCAAAGTTGAGCTTAATTTCGACCTTAATGACATCAACACTCAATTTTCTATATTTTCGAAAAAGCTTATTTAGCATTGTCTGATTAAAACCAAATTTTTACCAGAGATTTATAATTAAAAAATGAGTTTTTTTCTAAAGTTTCATTGAGATTGGTAAAGAAATAAATAAAATATTGACTATTTTGTAAATTGAGTTTTAGAATTCGGGATCTCAGATCGAAGCCCAGAGCCGGTTCATAGTTGGCTCTCTTTACCCATCCGGGATTCCGAATCGTAAAATTCAATTTACAAAATAGTCAATATTTTATTTATTTCTTTACCAATCTCAATGAAACTTTAGAAAAAAACTCTTTTTTAATTATAAATCTCTGGTAAAAATTTGATTTTAATCAGACAATGCTAAATAAGCTTTTTCGAAAATATAGAAAATTGAGTGTTGAGATGTCATTAAGGTCGAAAATAAGCTTAACTTTGATCGCTAATATCTCCCAAATTAGATCATATAATTAAAAGGGCTTTAGTTCTCTGTAATCAGGGGGAATTCAAGAATTAATTGCATGTATCATATGTTAGATAGAGTTTTTGGTTTAATTACATCAAGGCATAAACAATCTGACGTTTGTCCATTGAATTATATGAAAACTATGCATCCTATTGATATTTCGATTATAAATTATTAATCAGCATAAAAAGTAAAGAAAAATCATATATCATATGTGGAATATTAAAATTTTTTTAATACTTCTTTTATTTTATGTTTCTTATATGGCTTATATTTACCTAAAGCAATTAAATAAAGTGTGGCTCAAGTGGTTAATTCGTCAATCGATATTTTTTTTTCCAATCTCACGTAACCAAACTTCGCGAGTTCAAATCCACCTCCTGCACTTTTTTTTTTTTTTTAATCATATTATCAATTTCCCTTTATTTTTAATGCTAACTTATACTTTCATTTATCTGTCATTATAACGAGAGAAAGGATTGTGGAATATAAATTTTGATAACCCCTATGTTTAGGGAATTTTGACAAATTCTTAATTTTTATATATTTTTTATTTATGTTGGCATCTTGGGCGTAGCCAGACATCTTGTTAGGGGAGGGGCAAACCCTCGTTAGGGCGAGAAGAGTGGGTTCGCAATTAATATATCTTCTTCTTCTGTCCTCGCCATTATTAATCCCGCGGTGCGGGGTCGGCTGACCTTACCCTCCCCCTCCACTCTCCTCTATCCAATGCTGTTGTCTCCGACAGGCTAAGCTCGGTCATGTCTCTCCTGACCCGATGAAGCCAAATCATCCTGGGTGCTCCTCTACGTTGTCGTCCGAGGAGTCCCATGTCGTACGCCGTCCTCGCCACGCCAGTACTCTCTTGGCGTACGACATGTCCAAACCAGCGGAGACGCCATTCGCGCATTTTAATAATCGCAATTAATATATACATAGATTATTATTATTTATTTAAATAAAAAAAAATTAAATTAATGTAGTAGATTGGGGCGTTAAAAAAATAATTCCCATTGGGAAAATTTGTTTGTTTGTTTTTTTTTTTTTAATTTTTAGGACCAGCCAGGGGGGCAATGGGCTACGCCCATGGTTGGCATGAAGGCCACAATTTTAACATTAATCTGTGCAGGGCCGGAACTAGGAGATTTTTTAGGGGGGGGGGGCAAAATTTAATTTGCCGCCCCCCTCCTTAAAACTTTCTATACAAAATTCATATCATTTTACTTTTTTTTTTAGTAAATCTATATATAATAATTACGGAGTGTCCGTCTGTCTGTCTGTCCGTCTGTCACGCTCTGTTTGACCAACTTCCCGTTCGAATTTCAAAACGAAATTTTGCAGTCTTATAGAGGACGTTATGGAGAGTCCCGGAAAAATACTCGGGTCCCGAAATTCCTATAACTTTTTGAGTTATTAATTCTTAAAGTTACGATTTCTCCCATAGGAAATGTAAAGAGAAATATTTAAGTATTCTTTGCAGTTGTGTATTCTATGAAGGTAAACAAATCCTCAAGCAGGCA
This sequence comes from Euborellia annulipes, assembly GCA_023213315.1. Taxonomy (NCBI): domain Eukaryota; kingdom Metazoa; phylum Arthropoda; class Insecta; order Dermaptera; family Anisolabididae; genus Euborellia; species Euborellia annulipes. The sequence continues at coordinate 58,256 of JAKCPI010003499.1, forward strand.
CTGGATGGGAATACGTAGTAATAATAATTTTCTTTTCATAATTAAGAAAGGCGAGGGTCCGCCGCAGGCGGGCCCGAGCCAGTTGGAGGGGGTCCAGGGGGCGTAGCCCCCGTCTAGGCACCACGCAGTTTCTCATCAAGAAAGGCGAGGGTCCGCCGCAGGCGGGCCCGAGCCAGCTGGTGGGGGTCCAGGGGGGCGTAGCCCCCCTGGCTAGACGCGAAGCCCGCCGAAGGCGGGCGGCGCGGCTAGTCTTTCTTTAATTGCCGCCCCCTGATATCTGCCGCCCGGGGCACGCGCACCCACTGCCCCCCCCCCTAGATCCGGCCCTGAATCTGTGGCAGCTTGAAATATGCTGTCAGAGCAGGTGTCAGAGCCAGAGAGATGATTTCAGCAACTCAGAGAGGAATTTCATGCTAAAATTTGACAGCGCCACAATGGATTTCAATTCCTCGCATAGAAGTTGCCATAGCCTGATAGGGAGCACAAGCAAGGAACTTAGCAAAAAAAAAAAAGGTTAGGAAACACTGGATTATGAGGGGGGTGGAGAGGGGCGCAAGTTAGACACTTGCCACAGGCGCTTCATAGCCTTGTTACGGCACTGCCTTTAGGAGCCATTTTCAAGAGAGAAGGGGAGTTAGGGGGTTGTTTACGGGGTCCCAGCCTTGCTGTCCCCAGGTCAATTTGGTGGATGGCTCAGAGGCGTGGATTGGTCTCTGAGAGCTGGAGGGATTGTTATGTGTAATTGAGTCTGTGTTCTGTTTGGGTTGACTACGGGGCCTCAATCTGCCTTCTTCCTAAGTCGGGGTGTTAGCTCTTGCCAGATTACACACAACCAACCCCTCTCCAGTTCTCAGAGATAAACCCAAACCTCTGAGGCATCTACCAACACCCCGACTTGGGGAGTAGGCCCTGCAGTCAACCCAAACAGAACACAGACACAATCCCTACTCCAGCTCTCAGAGACCAATCCACGCCTCTGAACCATCCACCAAATTGACCTGGGGATTAGCAAGGCTGCGACTCTGTAAACAACCCCCTTCTCTCTTGAAAATGGCTCCAAAAGGAGAGCCGAAACGTCGAGTAAATCTCAACATCCCACGCGACTTAACCAGAGAAAACCTTTCTTCGCATATATATGTATATATTAGGGTGGAACTTATTTACCAAACTTGTGCAAAATTTTAAACTTCCCAAAGTTAGCGCCTAGAATAAAAATAAAATCCTGCTTCCACTATATTTTGTTAACATCTATTTTTATTATTTTTCTATGAGCAAAATATCTCAAGAACGAAAGGAGCCAGGAGGTCTAAATTTTATATTTAAGTTAGAGACCCTCCTGGTTTTTCAACTCATTCTTTAGAAACTAAAATATATATATATATATATATATATATATATATATATATATATATATAAGAGGCTGGATGCTGGTAGATAGATAGAATCTTTATTTATGCTCTGAGGCGAGGGCCTCCTGGAGCATCTGAAAATAACATGGGGGTACATAATAATTACAAGTTAACTGATAATAATACTTTTCTGTATCTCCCTCCTCACCTCAGCTTCATATCGCCGTCCGCCAATCGCGCCCCTCTGCTCATTCAACAAAAGATCGAAAAATTTGTGTTTAAAAGCGGCTAGAGTTCTTGATCGCCTTATGTCGTCCGGGACACCGTTCCCACACCCTGACGGATTCGACAGCAAACGACCTCCCATAAGTGACGTCTGTAAATCCAGCGGACTCACCCTGAGAGCTTTAGAGATATGCAAATTCCTGAATCTCAGGTCACCGAATAAATAATTACGGCCTCCCTGGTAGCGACTTTTTTTTGGGAAAAATGTTTTAAAAAAATTTAAAAAATGGTTATAAAAGAAAGAAATCATTTTAATATATTCTTTATATCATATTATTTACAATTAAATATAGCTTATTATTATATTACAATATGAGTTTTAAGATGTTTTTTCAAATTAGATGGATCCCGAAAATGCTTAGTACAAATTTCACAAGTGTAAGGTTTCTCGCCCGTATGGATTCTGAAATGCAATGTCATATTTGATTTATGGAAAAATTCTTTCTTACAAATCTCACACTTGTAAGGTTTTGTTCCAATATGAATTCCATAATGTTTTTTTAAAGTGGATTTAGCACTAAATTGATTGTTACAAATTTCACATTTGTATGGTTTCTCGCCACTATGAACTCTATAATGTTTAGTCAAATTCGCTTTAGCAGTAAATAATTTATTACAAATATGACATTTGAAACGTTTTTCACCAGTATGGGTGAAAAGATGACGTCTCAAATGGGATTTATGATTAAAGTGTTTGTTGCAAATTTCACATGGAAAAGGCTTTTCACCAGTATGGATTCTACGATGATCTGTCAAAGAGGTTTTCTTATTAAATTGCTTGTTGCAAATTTCACATGAGTAAGGCCTTTCGCCCGTGTGGTTTCTGCGATGTTCTACTAACGAAGATTTAAAATTGAATTGTTTACTACAAATTTCACATTGGAATGGCTTCTCGCCACTATGGATTCTAAGATGATCATTTAGAGTGGATTTAACACTAAATTCTTTAGTACAAAGGTCACATTTGAAAGGTTTATCAGTAACATGAATGAGAAGATGGCGCGTCAAATGGGATTTATGACCAAATTTTTTGTTACAAACTTCACATGAAAAAGGTTTCTCTCCAGTATGGATCATATTATGGCGTGTCAAATGAGATTTCTTATTAAATTCTTTATTACAAGTTTCACATTGAAAAACTTTTTTCACAGCGGGAGCTTGTGATTTTTTTGTAGGCTTTTCTTGAGTCGTCGGAGTTGGAGTCTCCTCTGGTGGGGGCGAAGGGGCAGGTGAAGGTGCAGGTGAAGAATCCTCAACTATTTTGTTATTTCCTGAAAAGAGAAATTTATTAATTATTGTTTACATAGAAAAAAAATTCACTGATTTTCAATTATTTATTTATTAAAATTAAGATGTACATGGGGCTGAATAACAGCCTCTGATTGTGTACAAATATTTAAAAATAAAAGCATTTAAAAAAGCAATAAAGTATCGATATTAGGCAGCGACAGGCGAGAAGACACCACGACACCATCCCCGGCAGACCGATCAAAAATGGGGACCCCAAGAGCAATGTGAGCCAGCAACTCCCGCCGGAACCGCGATCGGGATAAACAAATTCGCAGGTCCATGGGGAGCGGATGATCGCCCTCCAGTGGGGCGGACAGACAAGCACTCTCTGTTTTATTTATTATTTTTTATATCAGATCGTGGCTGTAGATGTTTTTTTTTTTTTTTTTAATTTTATTTTGACGGCTGATAGGTTTCCCCAGTCAGCCCTAAAAGGATAATTTGTTTGGAAAGAAAGAGGATGCAGCCAATAATTGAGCCTCTTTTTTTTGGGACGGTTCGGCAAGAATCCCCTCCGCCACCTTGAGCCTTCAAAGAGTATATTGTTCAAATATACATATCAAAATAGATTGGTAATAATACAACGGATATGTATTTGGTTAAATAAATATAAATTGATATTAATAGTTCTCATAAGCGATACTCAAAAGTTCTAAGCTTATATTATAACTCTTTTAAGGGTGAAGATTTCTTGCCCAAACATTCCAATAAAGTGTTTATAATTACTTTTAATTATTGGCTGCATCCTCTTTCTTTTCAAACACTTTATACATAAAAGTCAATGTATGTTCTCTTGTAAATGAGTTAAAGGGTGCTTAAAAGTCAAAGAGCAGAAAAGGCTAACAAGCCGAATGCGATTGATTCAAAAATTGTGCAGGGAAGTCGATTCTGCATATTTGAGTATGCGGAAGACAGCTTAAAAGGTCTGACTGTTTGCAAATACATCTATGGTATTTAACTCTGCAACATCTTTTATAAATTATATATATATATTATATAAATTTATAAAGATTATATAGTAGGAGTTGGAAAGCAACAATTATCGCTTCACCTGACGTCAAGGGCTCTATTTCATAAAGCTGACAATGACAGGTGACAATTTGTCAATTTGTCGAATACCTGTTTCATAAAAATCCGCTCTTGACTTAATTGTCAAGTAAAAAAAAAGATATTTTTTGTAAAATTATCATGACACTTTTTGGTTTCATAAAATTTCTAGGCTGATAGTCTTTTTTTCTATGATAGGTAACTTTTTCGGTTTTTTCTCTCTCGATTCTTTTTATTAGCCAAGAATAGAGGTGGAAAAGACAATTTGATTCAGATTTATATAAAAATAACGAAAATATAGAAGAAATATGAAGGTGACATTAACCTATATATATTTTATCTATTCAAAAACTAGGCCTATATTTAAAACAAATATTAAAGCACCTTAAGGAACTTAAAGAATTCTCGTTTGGGGATTCGGATATAATTTAAAACAACTTGCAGGGGTCCCGAATTTGCCGGGTATTGATCAGTTAAGATTCAGCCTGATTAGAAAAAAAAAAAAAAAAAAACAACTAGGGAACTTTCTCTGCTTCGGCTCCAAAACCGTTCAGTTCGAAGCGATTAGATATCAGTTAAAAAATAAAAATGAGCAGCCGATGGTTGGGTAGAAGGAAGTAAAAAGTGACAAATTTGTATTAACTGACACGTGTTGACAATCGTTGTAATTGAACTGCTTTTCAGCAGTCGACAATAAAATAATTAACATAGTGTAAGCTTGACAATTTACGTCAATTTTTGACAATTGTCGCATTGTCAACATTTATGCCGCGTTTGCATCTCTGATCTTCACCCGACGATATCGTAGATTTTATTAACCATATCCTCCGAAGTCACCTCAATCGGACGGCCTGGGCGCTTCTTCATCAAAAACGGATGTTAGGCCACGCTTGAATTCATTAAACCAATATCTGATGGTAGGCATGGACCTTATAAACGGCATGCAACTTCACTTTGATTTCCTCACACGTCTTCCTATCGATATTGCAAATATACACGTACTTGATGACTTCAAGAGCTGTCAAAACAAAATCTCTCTCAAGTTTTGAAAGTGAACGTTGTAAAGATAGAGCTAAATGATGGCGTCAATGATGCCACGGGTATTTATCATACAGCCCTCGTATAGTGGAATAAATTTGGTCTGAAAATACCTCCAGCATTTATCGTTCATATATATATATATATATTTAAAAATTGAGTGTCTGTTAAATCAAATTGTCCATTTGAACCGGCTTGTTATGCTGTTTTACATTAAAAAAAAAAAAAAGAAATCACGTAATATATTCTAAATTATAAAATGTATTTTATTAATTATAATAAGGGCGGAGGACGGAGGCGAATAGTTCATTATTTGGGAAGGGGCGGAAAGAATCCCTTCGCCTGGGGGAGATGCCAAGTCCGGCATCAATGCTTTCACCGCTGGGGGCAACGAGGTCAACCACCAACCATTCCCTTTCCCACTTTATTTAGTTATTTTTAATGTTCATTTTATTTTTTTCTTAAATAAACTCAATCCTTCTCTAATTTTCTTTTATATATATATATATAAGGAAAAACAGCAGGTCTTTAAATTGAATAAAGGAAAGGCCCAATTGTCTTTTGACATCGATTTATAGGCAAAACTTAATTAAACAAATATACATTTGGAAATGGAAAAACTTAATAATTAAAAATTGTATTTAAAAATAATGAATAAATCTCGATCTATTTAATTAAAATGAAACTTGATTTTAATTAAATTCCTTGTTTATTGTTTTGATTTTTGCCTTAATGGCGGACCAGGCTCCAGGTCAATTATAAATATTTTTTTTCTATTGTTTATTAAGTTGTATTAAATTTGAATAAAATTGTGGTAAAAAAATTGTATTTTCTAAGAAAAACGACGGCTACTTTTAAAATGTATAATGAATAAAATATATGCAATCTAAAGAATAAAATTCGACCCCTCCCCCCTCCAAAAGCGCAGCCTCCGATCTATAGATCCACGGCTTACTAAACATTACGGATCCATTATTATTACATGTGTGAGCAAAATTTCAATAAGAAAATTTGTTAATTTAATTTATGGAACAAACAGAGAAAATTCTAAACTTCACTTAGAAAATACTCTTATATATTGAAAATATTTTCAACTTCGGTTTATTATTATAAAAGAATATAACAAACTTTACTTAGAAAAAGTTGAAAAACAAAATTTCCTTTTCGAAAAATAAAAGAAAATTAAAAAAAAAAAAATGAAATCAAATCAAAAGCAAATATATGACAAATTGAAAATATGTCAATTGATTACGAGGTTAGAAAATTAAAATTCATTATTTACCTGAATGAATTGGTTCTGCGTCAGTTGTTTCAACTTCAGATTCATCAGAAATTTTTTTCTTCTTTTATATAAATAACAGACATCTTGAGAAAGGATAGAGTTAATTAGAAATTACTAATACTAATGAAATATATTGAATTTTTATTTATAGCGATATTGGCGCAGTCTGGTACAAGCGAGTCAAACAAAAAGAAGATGCGACATCACTGACTAAATAAATAATCTTGCTTTATTTCTTTCGACCAATAAGAGCCTTGCATTCTCTAATGAGAATGACGTTTTCAGGATATTATTTTGATTTTTTAGAGCAAATTATTTTTCCTTGGGATTTAATATTGGTGAGCATATTCTAGCCATTATAGAAAAAAAAGAAAGCACTACTCATAAATGCTTAAAATCTCTTTATGACAAATATAAATTTTATTTATTGATTTTAGCGCGCTCTGGTGGCAATTAATCTAAGCTTCTGAATTAGAGATTAGGAGAGGCATTTTCAAAGCGAGAACGGAGCGGAGACATGGCCGATGTGTTTATATCAGGGAATTCACATCTTCTTTGTGAGTGGCCGCGCAGCTTCGCTTGGGTAACCCAAAAAAAAAAAAAACAACTATTTATATCGCAGGCACAAAACACGTTCTCGACGGCGAAAACATTTGCACAATTTGCAATAAACAGGAAAGAGAGGACATTACTCATTTTCTTTTGAGCTGTCCCATCTACAAAAATCTGCGTCTAAGAACATTTATTTTAAGTGAGTGAAGGAAAAAGTTTTTTGTAAGGCAAATTAGTCAAATCAAACAAATAAATAATAATAAATACTATTCCAATCCAGTGCCTTCTTGAGGATTTGTTTACATTCATAGAATACATAAATGCAAAGAATACATAAATATTCCTATAGGAGAAATCGTAACTTTAGGAATTATTAACTCAAAAAGTTATAGGAATTTCGGGACCCGAGTATTTTTCCTGGACTCTCCATAACTGGAAAGTTCATTTCAAAATTCCAACGGGATTTTACATCTTGAATTCTAAAGAACATTACAACAGGAAACAATAAATGCTGACACAAAAAAATCCGGTGTGACAATTGGTGTTTCAATTACAGAAGATAAGAGAAAGTTATGGACTATGTGATCAGTCATTTTTGGGAAAACACAATTCAATTGCTATTATATAAATACCAGGTAAATAAATTGGATAGGTTGAATGACAAAATTCATTGAGTGTGCGCTTTAATTCAGAGTTTATGAATCTTTAGATGTCGTGTCAAATTGAATCTATGAGAAAAATCTTTGGTACAAATGTCACATTTGAACGGTTTCACTCCAGTATGGAATTTAACATGATCTGCATATCTGGATTTAATATGAAATTCTTTACCACAAAATTCACATTTAAAAGGATTTTCTGTTTTATGAATCACAAGATGGGATGTCAAACTATTTTTATGAACAAATTCTTTTTGACAAAATTGACATTTAAATCGTTTCTCGCCTGTATGACTCAACATATGAACATTCAATTGAGATTTTTGAACAAATCGTTGGTTACAAATTTCACACATGTATCGCCGTTCGTTGGTGTGTATTCGGACATGGCGTGCATAATTGGATCTATGTGTAAATTGTTTGCAACAAATTTTACATTTGTACGGTTTCTCGCCAGTGTGCAATCTGAGATGTTCTGTATATGTTAATTTGACATTAAATTCTTTTTCACAATGTTGACATTTATAAATATTCTCTCCAGTATGCAGAAATAGATGAGTTGTTAAACTGTGTTTATGATTAAATTCTTTGTCACAAAATTGACATTTGAAAGGTTTCTCGGCCGTATGGGTCAAAAGATGAGATGTTAAATTGTGTCTATGACTAAATAGATTTCCACAAAGTTCACATTTGAAAGGTTTTTCTCCAGTGTGTGTTTTAAGATGTCGTGTCATATGGTATTTAACATTAAATTGTTTTTCACAAATTTCACATTTAAAAGGCTTATTCTCACTATGTGTCACAAGATGACGTTCTAAATGATGTTTTTTATTAAAATGTTTGTTACAAATTTCGCATTTATAAGTTTTATTTTCACCATGTAGAAATAGATGTCGTTCTAAACGGTTTTTTGTTGTAAATTGTTTATCACAAATTTCACATTGAAAAGGTTTTTCAACTTTGAACTTGCAAGAAATATCGTCATCTGACTGTGAAGAATTTGTTTCTTCATCTGTTGTACTCTTCTTCTCTGCAAAGAATTAAGAATCAAGTATTACGTCAGCGGTTTATGGAGATTACACATCTGCGAGGCGTTAGTAATTATGAAAAGAAAATTATTACTACGTAATCCAGGGCCTGCTTGAGGATTCGTTTACATTCATATAATACACAAATTCAAAGAATACTTAAATATTTCTCTATACATTTTCAATGGAAGAAATTGTAACTTTAGGAATTAATAACTCAAAAAGTTATAGGAATTTCGGGACGAAAATAATTTTCCTGTAATTCCGTATGTAATTCAGCTGAAAGGGGGTCCAGGGAGTTCCCCAGCTAGGTGCGAAGCCGAAGAAGGGCGGCGCGGCTAGTTATAATAAAAATAATGAGTGTTGAATACAATCTCATCTACTTGGCCGTGATATGATATATTATGTTACTATGAATATAATTGTATGTTTAATATATTTATTTTCCCATTTTATATCATAAAACACATATTTCCCCGACTATATAAATACTTGTCAAAAATTTCAAATAAAATAAATTCAAAACCTGTCAAATTAAAAAAGAGGTTAGGATAAGTAAACGTATTGATTTACCATTATCAATTGGATATTTAGTTTCATCCTCAGGCTCAAAATCAATTGGTTCTTCTTTAACATAAATAATAGACATTATGAAAATATAAAATTTATTTTCCCTTGATTAAAGTAAAAAAAAAATCATAAGTTTTTTTCGGTTTGAAATATTAGCGCATTCTGGTGGAGTTTAAGTCAATCATCTATAGACAAGCGTGTTAAATTCAAATCTTTTTATTAGTTTTTTTTTTTTTCAATAGACTCTCACATTTTTATATTCCAAAATACACTAACATTTTTACTTATCTAACAACTGAAGGAGGCAGTGCTAAGAATAGTTTAACATCTTTGTCCTGATGATGGGTGAAGAAACGTCGAACAAGGAAAAATTAAATAATTAAAGCCGAAAACAAGTTTTTCTTTTTATTTCATCTATATTACGGCCTAGCCTACGGGCTTGGTCTAGTTGATAGCGGGACTACCTTCATTACCGAACGTCGCGGCAGGGGCGTATATAGAAATTTTTTTCGGGGGGGGGGGGCTGAACTCAAAAATTTTTCTGCGGAAAATTTTTTTTTTTCAAGAAACTAAATTTTTTTTCACACGAAATTTTTTGCGGAATCAAAGTTTTCCACTCTGCGGAAAAATTTGTTGCGCTGATGTCTGTATATCCCTATATATGTATATGTGTTTGGGAAATTTCGGGGGGGGGCCCTCGGCCCCCCCCTTATATACGCACCTGCGTCGCGGGTTCGGAACCCAGGCAGTCCGATGATTTTATTTAAGCCATTTTATTCCCTGGGTCAGCCCACAGATCATACAATCAAGATGGGACAGCTCCAGGTTAAAAATTGTTTATAAATTTAGCGCCCTCTATACGCGTGTCGACCTATTATTTTGCGCGGGAGACCCGTGGCTCAGAGAGAAGACATTAGCTTCTCGTGCCTAAGGTCCCGCGTTCGCGTCCCGTCCCAAGCGAGAAAAATTTATTTAATTTGAATTGGCTACTAATCATTTGAACTTAATAGGGAAGGGGTCTAAATGGCCTTAGATGCCGAAAAAGACCTTAAAAAAAAAAAAAAAAAAAACTGTTCATGAAAAATTTAATTTGTTTCAAATACTGGAGTGATAGTTGCACAGGAAAAATCTCGTCCAATCCGTATTGAATTTTTGATATTTATTCAATATTTTCTGTATATTAATCAAGGGCGGATCCAGAGGTGTTTCTCGGGGGAGAGGGGTAATCTGGTGTGACTGGTCGCATAGCACGCAATTTTTTCTTTATTTCGGTAATTTAAAGGCGCATTCTATACTTGTTTGCCAGAATATAAATACAAACAAACTTTTTAGTATTAGTTTTTGAAATTTTTCAATAAAAATAAATTTATTTTCGAAAAAAAGTATTTTTTTTTCAAATCTCGGGGGGGGGGGTAATTACCGCCTTTACCCCCCTGTATCCGCCCTTGATATTAATATATATGTTCATCGGTATGATAAAATAAAAATAAAGATTAAAATAATTATTTGAAAATGAAAAGTAAATGAAAAAAAAAGAGAAATCAGTGTTAAAAAAATTTATTGAAAATTGTAAAAAAATTATAATTAAATTTAATTATAAAAGCAACAAATTAAGAACTTACTTCTTTCTTTCCCATTTTTTAAACACTTGGGGCATTTTAAAGGGCAATAATTGCGTGTGATTAATTGAGTACGGCACGTTACAATTTTATTTAATTCAAATTTATAATGTTTTTTTTTATTTGTTTATTTAAACTCATGAAACAATGTTATTTTGTTGGCGAATGGAACGAACTCTACAGGATAAATTTTTAACTAATCTAGTATTGCCATCTAGCCACATATCAGACAACTAAAAACTTATAAACATTCTTCCCATAGAGCTGTCCCCCCCCATGGGTCAGCCATAGCGTTTGATTTGGCGATTGTAAACAAACAAGATGGCGGATGAAAAATTAACTCCTGTCATAGGTGCTTTAATAACAGCATTAGTCGAATTATTTGATATGGATGAAGAAAATGAAAACTCTTATAATAAGGAATTAGAAAAAATAATATTATTTTTAAGTAATCGGTATGTAAAAAATGCCATTCCACGATTACATGATTTTGTGGAAGAAGTCATTCCAGCGTATAACCAAGAACAATTTAAATCACATTTCAGGTTTGTATACTATTTTTATATAATCACCTAAAATTACTTAAAAAAGTAAATAAATATCAATATTTTTAATATATACTTTCTTTTTAGTAGTTAAAAACAATGATGTTTATTTACAATTTAAAGAAAGGCAGAGTTGGGTTTTTTACATGATTTTGTAGTTTTATACAAAAATCACGGATAAAACTGTAAAAAAAAAAACGTTTAAAACTCCGATGCGCATGCGCGAACCCGACGAGAAAGGAAATTCAAATATCTTTTAAAAGGTGTAATTTTTATATTATTAAACAAATATATTGGTATATATTTTATAGAATAAAACCATCGACATTTAATTATATATTGAATATAATACAGAAATCGTTATTAAGACAGAGAGGCGGACATAAGATGATACCTCCAAAAAAACAACTCCTAATTGCTTTATGGAAATTCGCTACTCCAGACTCATATCGGTATGTTGTTGATATTATCTTTAAATAGTTTTCGAGAATTATGTAGATTCGGGCTTGGCAAACAATTTCAATCATTTACAGGTCCATTTGTGAAAGATTTAATGTTAGTAAAGGAACTGCATTGCTAGCTGTAAGAAGAGTAACGATGGCAATTGTTAATTTAGCACCTAGATTTATCAAATGGCCGGAAGATAAAGAAGCTCAAGAAATTATATTGGGATTTGCTGCAACGAGTGGTTTTCCCGGAGTCATAGGAGCAATCGATGCTACACATATCGATATCAGAACACCACACAGAAAAAAACAACAGATGATACATTTACAGGTAATTCAGATTTATATAATGAAATTCTTACATTTTGTAATTATAATTGAATCCTTTGTCAGGCTGTTTGCGATCACAAAGGACGATTCACTCATTGTGTTGCCGGGCATGTTGGTTCTGTTCATGACCAAAAAGTATTTCGTCTATCCGAAGTACATGATTATTTAGAAGATCAGCGAAAGTTCTTCAATAATAGCCATATTCTAGGCGATGCAGCCTATACTATCCATGAACATTTATTAACTCCATATCTTGACAACGGTCATTTAACTGATAGACAAAAGAATTATAATTTCTGCCATTCATCGGCTAGAATGTCAATTGAACGGGCATTTGGTTTACTAAAAGCAAGATTTAGCAGTTTATTAACACTTGTTGATATGGAACGTATTGATTTAATCCCAGATTATATCATTGCATGTTGTGTTTTACACAACATTTGTCTTTTGCAAAAAGATGAGTTTACGAATGCAGAGCCAGAATTGAAAGAACTTGCTAACGAACAACCATTTAAGCGAAGAAGAGAATATAATGTAGCCTGTGTTAAGCGAAATGAAATTTGCGCTAACTTAATAACGCGCATTGCCTGAAAATTTATAAGTGAAATCATAATTATCACAGGTTTAAACACCGACATATTGTAATAAACATTTTAATTAAAATTATTATTATATATATTTATCATTGCTATATCATTACATGTTTTATATATATATATGTATTAATATATATGACAATAGTAATATTATAATAAAAATGTATTTGGCGATTAAAATACTGTATATATAGCCTATATATTGTATATCCCGTGGCTTTCAGATGAACTTCAATTACTATGATCTTTTAATACTGTGATACAGAGTCTTTTTTAAACAATTCAAACCACTTCTAATTACTCATCTAAGCAAAGTTTTAGCCCAAAAAGCAGTTTTATAATCTTATTTAAAAATTATTAAAGAGAAAAGAGGGTGAACCATAAAATATTTTACACTTCACTTTTAAGCATCACCCTAAAATATATTAATTAAAAAATTTTTTAATTAAATTAATTCAGGATAGGTGAGAAAGAAGAAAATTCGCAGCTAGTTAATATTTCATTATTTTTATTCCCATTATGTTGACGTTTCGGTCCCAGTCGGGACCATCCTCAGAACTAATGTACATAAGAAGAGACAAAGAGTTCAGCATCGGGAAAACATTATCAATTATAAATTATTTTTTCTTTCTTTTCTTCTTCTATAATTTATAATTGATAATGTTTTCCCGATCCTAATCTCTTTGTCTCTTCTTATGTACATTAGTTCTGAGGATGGTCCCGACCGGGACCGAAACGTCAACATAATGGGAATAAAAATAATGAAATATTAACTAGCTGCAAATTTTCTTCTTTCTCACCTATCCTGATTGAACTACCAGCTATAAGCCTTACGTATCAAATTAATTTTATTTTTTTTAAATCGCCAAATACTTTTTTATTATAATACCGTATTACTTTTGCCATATATATAAATACTGTATATATAACTTGCATTAATACTGCCGTCCCACCTCCATTAAAATTAAGATTAAAAAGATTATCTTGTCATAAAGAATTTTTATTTTTATATTTTATAAAATTATAAAATTAAACATTTTTACATTTATTAATAAAACTTAAAACTTATAAACAAATAATAAATAACTTATAAACTATAACTAGAAATTATTTTATTAACAATTATTTGTATGCTAATTTTAGATAGTAACACTCCTGGCTGTAGTGATTTTTTTTTTTCTTTATACATACTTATACATCTTTATACATTCTTTATACACTTTGTTCTCAATCACACTCACACTGTCTTTTCGGCAACTCAGGCCATATAAAAGACATTTACGATAACCGTTATTGATTAAGGTGCGCGTCTCGGGGTGCTAATTTTGGGACTTTCCAGCGGCCACAATTTTGAAGCTATCGACCTCAAATTTTTTTTAAATTAAAGCTATTTAAAATATCTACAAATAATAGAAGCTCTTTTTTTGATTTTCAAAAAAAAAAATTTTTTTTAGATTAATCGCATTAAATAAAAGATATTTTAAAAAAAGGAGCTCTATAAGTTGTAGATAATTAAATTAGTAATCATTGTGTTAAAAAATAATTAATTTTTTGCCTTTAATTAATTAGCTGGAAAGTCTAGAATGAAATGAAACAAGTTGCGTGTATTCCAATGGGGGAACACTAACGCCATCTCTTGCCGCCTCGAGTCAATCGTGTTTTAACGGTTTTTCGAGACGCGCACCTTAATATACATATTAGGGGTCGAGGCATTCTTATTTATCTATAACTTAACCCCGCTGCCCTTTAGGCTTTGCTGCTTACAGTAGTGTGTTAGAGCAGATCCAGATATCTGTCCCTCTACTGGTTAACCAAGCGGGGCATAAGTGGAAAATTTTTCTTTAAAGTTTTTCACCTATTCGTTACGAGCTAGTAACTTGCGCGACTAACTGCATATAAGGGGAAGTGAGTTTTATTGGTGCAGGTCGAGGGTCCGGTGGCCTGGTGCAATAGATAGCACGCCTATGCCCCGGAAAGGCAGAGATCCTGGGTTCGATTCCCGGGGGCCATGGGATGTTTGGCCTCATCAATAAAAAACACTCATATGTCTTGTTAAATATATCTATGACTCAGTTAAAGTCCGAATCGAGGTATTTTGAATACTATTATCTTATTCAAATAATAGATCTCGAAAAATATTTAGCTATTCTTATTTAAGCCATTTGATATCCAAATGGTGATTCAAAGGAGGAAGTTATCGGAGGTACTGATAATAATTTTTAATTTAAAATATTTTATATAATTTTAGAACAAACAAAATATTTTTCAGTTTTTAAATGGTCTCTTCTATTAATAGAAGAATATAATATGAGACAAAATGATTTTGTTAACGGGAAAAGGAGCCAAAAGAAAGTTTGGTCACTGATAGCATAGCAAATGATAAAAAATGGTTTTAATGTAACGGGACCGCAATGTCTATCAAAATTTTTCCGCCTTAAACGGACTTATAAGACAGTAAACAATAAGTCCAGCAATGGTCCACGCACTTGGCCATATTTTTCAGTAATGAATTTAATAAAAATTTTCATACTAGCATATGGACGGGAAAAAGAAGTTATTCTGAATCTGAATCAAGTACAGTAGAACCTCGATAAGTTAAAGTTCAAGGGAAACGGTTAGAAATTTGAGTTATCGAGTTTTTTACTTATCGAGAGTTGAAGTTAGAGAGGTTATTGAAAATATAATTTTTAACGTACCGGGGTTTATTGACATTGGGCACGTGAGTGAAAAAGGAATTTCGTTTGATCTATTTGTTTATTTAGAATAGTTTAGTTAAATATAAATTAAATTAATAGATTTATTTATTTACAAAAAAAAATCAGTAATTTTTTTTTGCTTCATGTATTTTTGATTTTCTGCATCAACTATTTTTTCGATGATATGTAAAGAAGAGAAAATCTCGTCGTTAATGTCTGATAATACTTTAAGTTATAGAGGGCTATGCTCAAAATATTTGTTTAACATTTCGAGGTTCTACTGTACTTCAATCTTTTTTATTCATTCTTTGCATGGCACCTTTTTTCTGGCCTAAAAACGGACCGGACCTTTAAAGGACAAAAAAGAATAAATCCGGTAATAATTGATATCTACCAGGGATCCATTCTATTTGTTCTTTTAAAAAACCCTATTGGAAACATTGGAAGTTTATTTCTTTGCTAAAACATCTACTAATTTATCCAATGTGTTTAGGAGTCTTTCACGTAATTCTTTATTTTCCTTATGTCGTCTTTCTGCGGCTCTTTCTGAAATAATTCTTTCTTCTTTTAAATCTTGAATTAGCTTTTCTACATTATTTGTATGTTGGAATTTTCCTAAAATAGAATGAATAAAACTTTTAACAACTTTAAATAAATATAGGCCTATAATAGAAATACCAGCCAGATATGAAGATCGCCCCAATTATATCCTTTTCTGTCAAAAGAATAAAATAGGGAGACACACTAAAAGCGGAATAGGAAAATAGGACACGATCTGATGGATTTGAACATGGGAGCGTACAAGTATTACGTAACGCAATTTTTGACGATTTTTGACCCCCCCCCCCCTACACGTGTGGCTATTTTTATCTAAAAGTCACAACTATGTTGCGCAAAGTATCGGAAAATCGCTAAAATACAAGTTACGTAACGCGTTGTTCAACCCCCTTCCTCCAAATTGCGTTACGTAATACTTGTACGCTCCCCATACTAACGTTGATATTATCGGCCCATTGCCCACTTCGGATGTCTATTCCTATTGTCTGCCATGCATCGATCGCTGTTCGAAGCATTTCCAACGCAAGACAACGCGAATTGGTTAGCAATATTTGATATTAATTAAAATTAGGATTAAAAAGGAAGTTACTTCCGGAAGTCAGGTGTTGTTGACATCAGTAATTTCTTTTTGCAGGATCTTTAATGGCTTGGCGACTGAGCGTGCACAGCTTGTTTCAGTTTCGACCTCTATGCGTCATCATCAGGCCTACAATAGAGAACATAAAAATCCTCATTTTTTCATATATATATACAAAAAATTCAAAGTGGAGGCAATTTTTATCTACAATCATTTTAGTACCTATAAGAGCACATGTCAACAAAAATCAATCACATATATAGGCATTTTTACAAATTTTACAAATTACATTCGTTAAAAGTTTTTTTCTTTCTTTTATAAAATCTTTTTATTATCTTTTTTAATTTATTTGGACTTTACAAAAACCAGAGCTATTTTTATCCTCATCTCATTTCTTCTGAGAATTCTATCTATTTCATTTATACAGATATATATAAAAATTCTTAATAATTACCACAGGTCCAATTGTTTCTATATAAAAGATTTGGGTTAAAGGATAAATAATCTGAACCCTTGAAAAAACCAGCTCTTTTTTGAAAAAATGCCTATATATGTGATTGATTTTTGTTTTTTGTATATATATGAAAAAATGAGAATTTCTATGTTCTCTATTGTAGGGCTGATGATGACCCATAGAGGTCGAAACTGAAACAAGCTGTGCACGCTCGGTCGTTAAGCCATTAAAGATCCTGCAAAAAGAAATTACTGATGTCAACAACACCTGACTTCCGGAAGTAACTTCCTTTTTATCCTAATTTGTATGTTCCGCCGGCCGTTTCTACTCAATATTTGGTATCTCCACCGATCAATCGAAAGTCAACTCTTCAGGGAATTAACCAACGTGCTAGGAATCCAACACATTCGAACAACACCCTATCACCCTGCTAAAATTTCACACCGTATTTTAAAAACAGCAATTAAATGCTATCAGAATCCCAAATGGACTGAAGCTTTACCAACAATTCTATTAGATATTCGATCAACGCTGATAAATGATCTTCAAGTAACCCTGCCAGCTGAAGCTGAAACATTACACTTCCTGGAGGATTCTTTGAAACAGCATCAAATCCTAAAAGCGCTCCTTTGTCGAACGACTGAAAAATCAAATCCAAATCTTGTAAAACATCACACGAGAGAAAACATCTTCATCCATTCGATTTAAATAATACTGCATGTGATTTCGTCAGAAACGACCAAGGCCTTATTTCATAAAGACTGACAATGCGACAATTGACATAAATTGTCAAGCTTACACTATGATAATTATTTTATTGTCGACTGCTAAAAAGCAGTTCAATTACAACGATTGTCAACACGTTTCATAAAAAAATTGTAAGTTAATACAAATTTGTCACTTTTTAATTCTTTCTATCCAGCCCTTGGCTGCTCATTTTTATTTTCCAATTGGACCGAAACAAACCGAGCCGAAGCCGAGAGTTCTCTAGTTTAAAAAAAAAAAAAAATTTTTCTCTAAACTGAATTTTAACCGATCAGTCCCCGGCAAATTCGGGACACTGCAAGTTGTTTTAAATTATATTCGAATCCCCAACCAAGAATTCTTTAAGTTCCTTAAGTTGCTTTAATATTTGTTTTAAATATAGGCCTAGTTTTTGAATAAATAAAATTTATATATAGGTTAATGTCACCTTTATATTTCTTCTATATTTTCGTTATTTTTATAAAAATCTGAATCAAATTAAATTGTCTTTGCCACCTCTATTTTTGTCTAACAAAAAGAATGGAGAGAGAAAAAACGAAAAAGTTACCTTTCATAGAAAAAAATAATCGACATCATATTTAATTCAGGCTTATTTTCATTTATTTAATTTATAAATATTTTAATTAAATATTATATTACCAAATAAACAAATCATTGTTGCAAATTAGATTATTTTTTTTTAAATAAGCATTATATGATATAACTTTAATATTATTTCCTTTTAGCCTGGTCGTCCACTGGACGCTACCGCTACAAGGGCGACAACAAGAGACGCGACAACACGCTACAAGGGTCGTCCACTGCACGCTACTTTTGACATAAAATATCATATATATTTCTAACCAATAAATAAAACAAATCCATATAATTTTAATAAATAATTAAATTGAAATATAAAACCAAGATAAAAATGTCCTAATTTATATTTATTTTCGCTAAATTTTCAAATAATCTTATTTTAAAATTCTTTATATTCTGGGATGAAGGTTATTTTAAATAGACCTCGAAGAGCCGCAGTTACTTCACCAAATCACTCAATGTGAAAAAAACAAAAATGTATAATTTTATCAATTTAATATATATATACAGTATATCACAAAAAATTGTAATGTCGACTATAAAAGAATAAGTAAGTGTTGAATATAAAATAAATTACACATACTCTATGTTTATCTTTAAAGGTCCTGACGGTGATGAAAAATCGAAACTGATATTTGCAAAGCAGTCGATTCTTGAAACAGTTAATAAAAAATTTAAAAATTTATGAAAATTCATTTAAACACACACTCACCGAACAAACAGTGATTGATGAAGTAACTACGGCTCTTTGATATCTATTTAATCTTATTTTGTCCCACAAATTAAATATCGACATTTTGGTCTTTGTTTTATTCAATTCCATCAATTTTATTAAGAAAAAACAGTGTTGCGGTTTTTTTGCCGGTGAGAGTATTTTAGGTTAGAAAAACAAAGGGTTAGACGCTAAACGCGCTACAGATCCCATTTTTTGGGATCTGTAGCGCCTTGTCGCTCGAAGCGCGTTGTAGCGTGATGTCGCGCGCTTCTAGTGGACGAGCTTCAATTGATTCACACACATTGGGATCTGTAGCATGTTGTAGCGCTTGTAGCGGTAGCGCGTTGTCGCGTCCAGTGGACGACCAGCCTTAATCAATTCGATGTAAATAAATGTGAATATATTCTAGGTTATACGACACAGCTTTTAATGCCTGTCAGAATTTTTTTATTGTCAACCAAAAAAAATTGTCCCGACAATTATCGTTTCAAAAACAAAAAGTGACAAATTATTCGTAACAAATTGTCAAAATTCACCTATCAGCCTAGAAATTTTATGAAACCAAAAAGTGACAAATTGTCATGACAATTTTACAAAAATGTCATTTTTTAACGTGACAATTAAGTCAAGAGCGGATTTTTATGAAACAGGTATTCGACAAATTGTCACCTGTCACCTGTCATTGTCAGCTTTATGAAATAGGGCCCAAGTCTTCAAATCTCTTCAGTCACCTATACAACTTACTTTTCTTGGTTGTACTTTTTGGCTTTGGTGTTTGATCCGCCTCTAAGCAGCCTTCAAAGCTTGAAGAACTTGCGTCAGATTCAGAATAACTTCTTTTTCCCGTTGATGAAACCGTTGGTATGGGTGCCATGTGTGGTTTCGTAACAAGCAAACTGTCCATATGCTAGTATGAAAATTTTTATTAAATTCATTTCGGAATTGATTAGAAAAAAAAAAAAAAACTTACTGAAAAATAAGGCCATGTGCGTGGAACATTGCCGGACTTATTGTTATGGTCTTTCACTGCCTTATAAGTCCGTTTAAGGCCGGAAAATTTTGATAGACATTGCGGTCCCGTTACATTAAAACCATTTTTTATCAGTTCCTGGGCTATTAGTGTCCAAACTTTCTTTTGGCTCATTTTCCCATTAGTAAAATCATTTTGTCTCGTATTATATTCTTCTATTAATAGAAGAATGGCTTCGTGAGGCCATTTAAAAACTGAAAAATATTTTGTTTGTTCCAAAATTATATAAAATAGTTTCAATTAAAAAATTATTATCAGTACCCCCCTATAACTTCCTCCTTTGAATCACTACAGCCAGGAGTGTTACTATCTGAAATTATAGGACAAAAATTATTAGTAGTTTCAGTTTAAAATAGGCATTATTATGGTAGGCTGGGTCTCCAGCCCCCCTACCAAGAAATTCTTCAACCATAGATGTAACGGTGCAAGGCCATTATTATTGTTATTTATTTTTTTTTATAATCGTGTTTCATATAACATTTAAATTATTTATTTTTAAACTCAAAATTACGAAAAAATATGATATATGAACTTCATTTAAGTTGAATAAATGGCCTCAGATATCAATTTAATTTTTTTTTACTTCCTCCCCTTCAAAAAAAAATTATTCCTGTGTTAGAGGGTGAGGTTTCGCACCTTGTTCCCTGCTACAAAAATTTATTGGATACGAATTAGCTTTCAATTGATTGGGTCTAAATAAAAAACAAACTTTTTTTTCAGAATAATGAAATAATCAAAGATTAAGCATTTACAATTGAACAATTGATCCTCGGGTTCGAAAAATGATATTTCAATTGTTTTTTCCAAAGTGTTAAAACACATATTTCTTCCGACTATATAAATACTTGTCAAAATTTTCAAATAAAATAAATTCAAAAGCTGTCAAATTAAAAAATGAGGTTAGGATAAGTAAACGTATTGATTTACCATTATCAATTGGATATTTAGTTTCATCCTCAGGGTCAAAATCAATTGGTTCTTCTTTAACATGAATAATAGACATTTTGAAAAAATAAAATTAATTTTCTCTTGAATAAAGTTAAAAATCACAAAAAAAGTTTTCAATTTTCTGTTTGAAATATTAGCCTGATATTAGCGCATTCTGGTGGAGTTTAAGCCAATCATCTATACACAAGCATGTTAAATTCAAATCTTTTTATTATGAAATTTTTTATATCGATTATTATTTATATTTTCACACATTTCAGACAATTAATAGTTATAAATAATATATGTATCTGGGCCATTAATAAATATAGATCTATATTCCTACTAACTATTAGGTGGAGTTGGTGATAATCAGAGTTAGGTTTTATACATGATTTTGATAGTTTTATACAAAAAGCATGGATAAAACTGTATAAAATGTATAAAACTCGGATACAGATGCGCAAACCCGACGAGAAAGGAAATTCAAATAAAATTCATTCTACTTTTTAGAGTTTTTTTTTTTTTTTTTTTAAGGAGTTGGTTTTTTTACAGATTTTTACATCAGCATAGTTTTATCCATGTAAAAAACCTTGTATTATACTCGGCGGGATAAAACTTGCCAACTCTGTTGATAATATAAATATTCAAAATTCAATAAGGGGGTGGGGTTGGATTTAAAACAGTCCAATGAAATTTTTGTTTTAAATCAATTAGAAACTAATTGATATAAATAAGTTAATAATTTAGGTAACAGGTAGGAACTCTCTAAGGAGACAGTCCTATCTCAGGGTGTAGCGTCCCTGCCTGATGTCAGCTCCAGATTCCTCTTGGCTCCGGGAGGTAGCAATCTGGCAAGGGTCCCAGCTCAGGGTTACGAGACAAGACCGAAGGACTTCCGGAACAAGAAGTCAACACTTGCAAGCCAACGGTCTCCTGGGAGAGCGAATGAACGAACAAGTTCCAGGGCACCCTATTGTCCTTGGGAAGAGAAACCTTTCCAAAAGGCGGACGAATCACGATTGATCAACGGCATTAGGATGTGGAAGGCAAGTGGAAACCACCACATTAAAGATCTTCGGATATCTCAATAAATTGTGGCTTCTTTCTAAGAAAGCCAAGAAAAGTTCCATGAATTCTTCGAATATTAAATTCAAATCCGGAAGTAAAATATCTTCTCAATCGGATTTCCGGGAGAAGAAATGTACGAAGACTTCGTGTAGAAGAAAAGTAAAGAAAGGAGCAAATCATTTAAGAATCGGGAGGTGGAATGTCAGGACCCTCCTTCAAGATGAAAAAGTGGAAAATCTTAAAAGAGAAATGCAGAGAAATAAAGTCGATTTCATAGGAGTGAGTGAAGTGAGATGGGAAGGATGTGGAGAGCGAACTACCAATGAGTACACACACCTTCTACTACAGTGGAAATAGAAGAGGAAAGAATGGGGTAGGAATAATGGTCAATAAAACAGTAAAACACTTCGTAAATAAAGTGATATATGACTGTGATAGCCTAATAGCCATAAAACTGAATGCAATACCAAAGAAAATTTTGATACTACAAGTGTATATGCCTACTTGTGATTATGACGATGCGGAAATAGAGGAAATGTATGATAGAATAAGGAATATTATTAAAAACGAAAGCCAGGGATGTTGCAATATAGTGATGGGAGATTGGAATGCAAGTGTCGGAGATGAAGTAATCAACGGAGTAGTTGGTCAATATGGAATTGGAACAAGAAATGAAAGAGAAGAATGGTTGAAAGACTTTTGTAAAGAAAATAACCTGATAGTGCCAACACGATGTTCAAAAATCATAAACGCAGACTATACACTTGGAAATCCCCAGGAGACTTATATAGAAAGCAGATTGACTTTATATTAGTAGAAAGTAGATTTAGAAACGGAGTCAAAAATGTTTGTGGGCGGCCAGGTGCTGATATATTCAGCGACCACAATCTTGTGGTAGCTGATATTGAAATAAAACTGAAAAAGATCAAAAAAGCGACTCCTACCAAGAAGAAATGGGACGTTTTAAAGCTAAAAGAAATGGATAAAAGAGAAATAGGAAATAAAATGGAAAATGAAATGATGGTGTCTTCATTACAGACACCATGCGAAGAAGGAGTAGAAGATCATTGGAAAAGAATAAAGAAAGGCATTGAAAAAGTTGGAAGGCAATGTATTGGGTACAGAAAAACTATAAGACCAAAGAAACCGTGGATTACAACAGAAATGATAGAGAAGATGGAGGAAAGAAGAAAAGCAAAAAATCTAAATACGGATGAAGGGAAAAGACTTTATAGGAAACTCAACAGCCAGCTAATAAGAGAAACAGATAAAGCAAGGGAATTATGGTTATCCAAAAAATGTCCAGAGATTGAAGAGATGGATAAAATTGGAAGGCATGACTTAACATATAATAAAATAAGGAACATTACGTGGGACGGCAAGAAAGCGAGACCCAGACGGAAATCGAAAGTAAAGATGGTCAACTATTAAGAGGGGAGAATGAAGTGCTTAAAAGATGGAAAGAGTACATGGAAGAGTTGTATCAAGTAGATAAAAAGCCTAATACACTTGAGGTAGAAAGGGAAGAGGAAGTAGAGAGAGATAACATTGGAATGGACATTATGAAATCAGAGGTTGAGATAGCTATGAAAGAAATGAAAGATGGAAAAGCTGCAAGAGCGGATGGTATACCTGTTGAACTGTTGAAATGCCTACAGGACAATGGCATAAAGGAAATAACCCATCTTGCAATAAGATTTATAGAAGTAGTGAATGGCCAAATGACTTTCTATGCTCTGAAATGGTCGCACTGCCTAAAAAGCAAGGAACAAAGAAATGCCAAGAACATCGCACAATCAGCCTAGTCTCCCATAGAGCCAAGATATTATTAAGAATAATAAACAGAAGGCAAAATAAAATTATGGAAGAAAACATCGCAGAGGAACAGTACGGATTTAGGAAGAGATTGGGAACAAGAGACGCTATAGGAGTAGTAAAAACTATAGGAGAGAGGTATTTGGAAAAAGGAAAGAGCTTTTGTGTTTGTTTTATTGACCTATTAAAAGCATTTGATTGTGTGCGCTGGGAAAAGCTCACGGAGGTGCTAGAAAGGAAAGGAGTAAATTGGAGAGAGAGAGAAGACTAATAGGCAATCTATACATGAAACAGAAAGCAAATATAAGAATTGGAAATGGAAAAACTGAATGGTTTAGTATAGGAAGAGAAGTGAGACAGGGGTGTTGTCTGTCTCCTACTCTTTTTAACTTATATATGGAGGATATGGTAGGAAAATGTTGGGAAAATGAAAAGGGAATAAGTATAGGAGGAAGAAATATCGTCAGCATCAGGTTTGCAGATGATATGATTTTATTCGCAGAAAATGAAAAAGAACTGGAGAAAATGTTAAAACATCTAGACAGCATGAAAATGGAGTATGGTTTGAAAATCAACAAAGGCAAGACAAAAGTAATGAGAGTAGGGGAGCAGAAAGAAATATGTGTAGTAGTGGACGGAGAGAGGATAGAACAAATAGACAGATGGAAATATTTAGGCACAGAAGTAACGCAAGGTTGGAAAAGCGAAAGAGAGATCAAGATAAGGATTGCTATGGCAAAGGAGGCATTTAATAGAAAGAAGAGGATTTTAACAAGTAAAATGGATTTAGATTTGAGGATAAGATTGGTCAAGTGTTTCGTTTGGAGTGTGAGGCGTGGACATTGTTGAAGAGAGATAAGGAAAGGATTGAGGCTTTTGAAGTTATTTGGAGAAGGATGTTGGATATCAAGTGGCGGCAAGGTGAGGAGAATGAAGAGGTGTTAAGGAGAGTAGGAGAAAGAGAAAGAAATCTACTTAAAAACATTATTCTGAGGAAAAGGAAATGGATTGGCCATATACTTAGAAGGAATTGCCTAATGAAAGATGTACAAGGAATGGTAGAAGGAAAGTGCAAGAAAGGGAGAAGAAGGAAAAAAATGATCGACGAATTGAAGGAGGAAGATGGATACGAAGGGATGAAAAGGTTAGCTCAGGAAAGGGATGAATGGAGAAGGAAGAATCGCCACTAAAGGACCTGCGAAAAAAAAAGCAGAAAACTTATGATGAATTATCATTTTAAATCCAAAAAATTTGGTAATATTAGAGAACGGCAACTCTTTGAAAATTTGAGAAGGGAAATTACATTTAAAAGAAAGATATTACTAATTAATATTCGTTATTAAAAACTGATATTCAATAAATATTAAAAATTTCTTTTAATCACTTACATTCAATTAATTAATAGTATTTTAAAACGTAAACTCTCTAGGAATGAATATTTTGAAAGATCCTCATCATATAACACTCCTGAAAATGTTAGCGAGACGTGAGCAAAGTTATTTTATTAGTGCGATATAGCTTACAAGCGCTCGCTACGCTTCGCTGCGCTACGCTTCGCTCACACTTGAAAGCTAGCTGGGGGGCTTCGCCCCCCAGACCCCACTGGGGGGCATAGCCCCCAGACCCCGTAGTTTTTTTTAGGACTTAACGTCTTCTCTTTATGATTTAAAGCCTACTTTTATGACTTAAAGTCTTCTTTTAAGACTTAACGTTTTCTTATATGACTTAACATCTTTTATGAATTCAACTTCTTTTATCCACAATTCAACTTTACTCTAACTTTTACACTCTTTTAATCATTCATACGCTTAGCCTACATCCTACACCAGTGGTTCCCAACCTTTTTTGACCCATCGCCCCTTTCTGGAGGTTGACTAATAAAACTTGAAAAAAAAAAATTCAAGAAAATGATTTTTTTTTTTTAATTGAAATCATTTCTTGAATTTCTTTTCCTCAGGGGGCCCGGGCCCTTTAAGCTCAAAACAAGTTTGATCTTTTTCACGACTCAGGATAGCTAAAAACGTAGATTTCAGTGGGTAATTTTCAA
Organism: Euborellia annulipes; assembly: GCA_023213315.1. Lineage (NCBI taxonomy): Eukaryota > Metazoa > Arthropoda > Insecta > Dermaptera > Anisolabididae > Euborellia > Euborellia annulipes. The sequence goes on from JAKCPI010003499.1 coordinate 84,126, forward strand.
AAAATTTTCCATATCCCCAGATTCTCCCGAAAATTCTCTGTCCGACTTTGGCCTCCGATTAATTAAACCTTTGTAACTCTTTGTTTAGGACATTTGAAAAAAATTTATATAACTTTATTTAAATAAATATTGTAAGCTATGTATATACCTATAACTATTTCAAAAGTTTTTCAAAAACTGTGTAAAAAAGTGTTGGCATAATGAAGGCCACAATAGCCTTTTACATACTAAAAAAAGAAAACTAAGTTTTTTTTTTGGGGGTGGGGGCCGTATTATTAAGTAGCCTCGAGGCCCGTCAAGTCTGTCTGCGGCCCTGTATATAGACCTACGGTAATATAATTGTTTAAAATAATAAAACTGATTTATTATTTACACTTTACTTCAAATTAAAATTAGGCATACATTGAAAATGTAAGGGGGGGCGATAGGTGTTAGTCAACCTCAGAAAGGGGCGATGGGTCAAAAAGGTTGGGAACCACTGGTTTATAAGAGACTGTTTTATTAAATAGAGGCATCCCTTCCTCCACATCTCACTCTTGCATTAAAATTCTATCAGTAAAAAACCACATTTGATTTTATTTAACTCATTTGGATACCAAATGGCTTAAATAAGAATGCTTGGAACCCAAATACAACGTACATATACCTGGTGGGCCAATAGTGCGTGGGCTAATTAACGGACATTTTTTAAAGTATTCAGAATTTTTTATAAAGATTATAAAAATTGCATTCATGGGATGCTCAGCTATTTTGTCATATTGGATGGGAGAAAGTAACGATTTGCAAAACATCTGTTGATTGTACTAAAGATGATTACATATCACTGGGGCTGAAATATTTACAAATAAACGGACAATACGCCAAAGTATTTTTTTTTGGCCCACGGTTTTATAATAAAATTGATTATCACTTGGGCCATCTACAAACAATTTTTAAAGTTTGTTGAGTCGTGCAATATTGGACCTTTAAGGGCTACAAATTAAAAATAATT